>JAQGAE010000899.1:0-28248 GCA_034696685.1 Julus scandinavius | reverse complement strand
TATAACGTATTACTTAAGATCGGGTAATGTCATTTCTCATACTATCCTTCGCGATTTACGAGACGGTTTATATAGTGCATGCGTCGATTACTTGGCCCCATATATCTATCTTAATGACTTCCTATATTTTTATAATAAATAACATAAAATTATTCATTGAACTGCCACTCGCCATGACGCAAACTTGTTTCCAGTCGAGCAAAACATCTGAAATGTGACGATTACGAGCTGAAATACGTTCTTTTTGAATATAACATTCTTAATGAAAACTAAAAACGGTTGATAAAGTTCATTTTCAGCATTTAATAAGGAACAAATGTAAAAATATAAAGATTTTTAACTGTTTTAAAATTAATCTTATTTTTATTATTTTTAAACATGCTCAAAAGTGCTCTATATAAAAATGTCGAAGTGTGCAACAAAAATTATATTTATTAGCTTATGATTTTAAAACAGAAATTTTCAGTGAGTAAATAAAATAGCGTATCTTTCTTCTTTTTCACAAGTTAGAAAATGTTTTGTGAATAAATGAACTAATTGTCTGTGTTTTCATGCCACGTCCATAAATTATGACTCGAAATGTTATTTTTACACAATTTCTCATATTATTTCAAATAAGGCGCAATTTCACGTGTGAGGGTATACACTCTTAAATTAAACTAAACCACTTATGAGGTGATTCGGAGCATATAGTATATAGTATACATGACTGAATTGGTCAAAGATTCTGGTTGCAAAGTATTGCCAAACTTCCGTATATAACTGTAATTTTGAAATTAAAGTGAAAGTTGTACAAGTAATTTTACACGTCATTGAAATAGCGGGAATAGATAGACCTTGTTCCAGTTCATCACCCCTGGTGGTGTATGAGCCTTTAGTATTGTTTTTTAAGCATTGTATACTCCATTCTTAGTGTTCAGCAATGCTTTTCCAGTTGATTTTTTTAGAAATACTGATCGATGAATCAAATTTGTATCGAGTCTACTTCAAATATGCAACGAGGATAGAATTCCAGTGAAGTGTACTGAAAATTTCATGCAGATTTCTGACAATGACGTAGAGGGCGCTGTTCGCAGAATGGCAGCTTAGTTCACTATAGAACATCTCGATTCTCCTTTATTAGCTTACGAGTTACGCTGCTTTTTTAATGCTTTGAGGAATTTATGGAAACATGTCTGCTACATGAGCGTTATTACGGAGCCCGAGGCAGAAGTCGGTGTCTCATATGGGAAATAGGCGACTCTAATCAAGATATGTATGAGGAGGGGGCGCTAGTCAACACTAAAACAGGTTAGGAAATAGATGGCGGCTTGTCGGTTGGGATGACAAACCTCGTTTAAAATAGCGAATTTTTTGGGATCGTAACTTAAGTTTATCCTTATACTCCCGTCATATTTTAGCCGCGTATACTTTTTTTTGTTACGCTTCTCGGAGTGTTTACCTGTTGTACCCGAAGGCCAGACATGGTTTCGAGTGGCCACTAGAAGCGCTTTTGCCCACTCTAAATCAAGAGACGTCCACTCGAGGAGCGCCATAGCTGTCATGTAAAGCGCCACCACTCACCTGTTAACTCGCTTTATTAACTTTCGAGTAAATGTTAAAGACTTTTTATTGTCGGTCGGGGAAAAGGTCGTTAAGTTTCGGCAGCTACTGCACATTCTTCGTAATGATGAGAAACAACGAGAACGACCGGGGTGGGTGAGGGGAGACGAGGGAACCTGAGGGGATATCGTCTGGAACGGACAAGCTTCTTCTTAGATAAGCTGGATTCAAGTTGATTTACCAAATTTGCCCCGACTCTATATTGGAGTGTTGAGGGAACACCTCTCGTATTTTGATTTCTATCTCAAGTAGTTTCCACAACACAAAAAAAACCAAAAAAATTGGTATAGGTTGGAAAAAAACCTAACATTTGAGTCTATACGTTGGCCTGAAGCATCGTTATTTCAAGTATGGATATGTGACAACTTGAGTCATATATTGCAGCAGGGTATTACAATATTCATTGAGAATATTTTAAGATTAACACAAATCATATATACATGGAGCTACTTTACATTGTGTTTTCATGAAGACTTTGAACGGCTTTTCTGAGACAGTTGATAAATTGTTCGAGTCTATAATCCAATATGGATTTAATGTGCTTGTCCAACACTATATTAACAAAATATGTATCCGTAATAAATGTTTCCTTTATACATGGTATGCCGAGGCATATACTTGATTATTTCCTCTGAAGTTCACAGCCTTATCTAACACGTAATAGTAACCATACATGGATGGTACAGTGCATATATAGTCAAGATGAATGGATACAGTATGGCCATGTATTAGACATTATACAAGAGTGTCATCACCACTCCTATGAAGGGGTAAACTATGTTTATTTGAACGTGTATGTTACAACGTTGGCATGGGGAAGTTCACGGAGTACGTTTCACGAACTACGAAAATAGTTTCAAATATCGTTCACCAACATAAAGTTGGTTCGTTTTACGACCCATACGAAATCCCCACCTGCCAAAGGGAGGCACTCAGACACACTGACCGCGTGCAGGGTGTGTGTTAAATGGGATGTTTAATAACGGCTCTCCAGCTCCACCCAAAGGATGACTCAAGTCCGGGCTGGGTGTCAACATGGACGTTTGATGGAGTACTGAAAACTATCTCAGCACCTTGAATTTCATTGATCTCCACCTTGGAACAATGTATGCTGAGACTTTTCACGCTAATATGGATCAAACATGTGGCACACACACGTTAAATTTAGATTGTGTACACCTTTTTTCACTGATAATTCTCGTGACTTACAGCGCCTCTTGTGGATTTCAATGTAGGACTATATGGATTACATGTACCATGTCCGAAAAACGTATTAAGCGGATGACAGCATCTTTTTTTGTTAAAAGTTATTACTGGCATATTTTAAAATGGTGCACCTTAACTTTAATTAAGCTTTTCCTATCTGCGTTAACTCGTATTTTACCTTAAACTATATAGCACTAATTACCGTTTCTCTAATCATCGATTAGTGATGGCGCTGTAGGTAACTTTGTCGGCATTCTTGGTTTAATGAATTTTTAGATCACTCCATTATGCCATCTTTTTCTGTCGTGGGAGCGAAATTTGTTTTGGCGAAAATGTTAATTTTCAATTAACTTATTTGCCGTATAATGAGTGCTTTATGAAACTATTACGTTAGCAGTGGCTTCAAAACTGCATGCTACTGCGGCAAAAAAAAGAGGTAACACGAAAATTACGATCTTTATGGCGTCAAACCTTATATATACTGTAGTTTAATAAATAATTGTTATTTTTTGTTAGACAAACACAGGTTTTATAATTAGCCCGATTATTATTATCATTTTACAATTAGAGAATTTTAATTAAGAATTTGGAACAATTCCAGTTTGTACAATTACAGCAATTTTTCACTGCATATCATGAAATCACTCATCAGAATACGTTTGCAACTGAGATTTTTTGGACCACTATAGTGCTTTCTTCATATCCTTAATTTTGGCATATTATTTTTAGCACGGTGTATCGTGTAAAACGAGCTTAATCGTGAATGTTTCGCACACTGGACCAGATAACACTGGCTGGCACGCAATTAAGGCGGCGAGGAGCAGTGACCTCTGGTGGGCTTCGGTGGACCCACGCACGGCGGGGGTGGCGCTATAACGAGGGGGGTGCACGCTACCCAAAGGGTTGCACGAGCATATACCACACAAGGGGGCACACCCTGGAGCACCGCAGGGGGGCGCTGCGGTTCGCGACCTTTTTTGCGCGAGACGAGAGCGCCGTAGGTGGGACCGACGGTGGCATGGGTACACGACCATTTCCTCGATCAATTTAAGGAGGTTGAGGGGAAAAGGCAGCTAAAAAATAGGCCTCTTCGCGAATTAATAGATAGATGGCTAGGGAAAAAACAAAGGTTATGGGAACCAGAACAGGATTCTGACCAACGTGGAAGGATTTCTGTTATCATGCGTGGCGCTCCGACCTATTACCGGGCACTGACTAACTCGTAAACCTCCTATTTCTCACTGCTTTTTGCTTTCCCAAATTTGCGATGGAACGAATATATCGCCTCAATTGCGAAACCTCACGATGGCCTCTCAATCCCAACTATGAATGAACATATAACGGTCACATGAGATTCGATGAGAATTTACATGTACCTACAGCAGAGAGAATCTGAAGTGAAACTTCTATATTTTGATTAACACAGGTTGGAGCCAGTTTCATTCCACATTTCTCAAACGAATTCATTCATCTTTAATATTAGTTTTTAAATTGTTACATTTCTGAAAATTCTTTATATTCTCAAAAACCCCAACTCGTTACCTGTTATCAGCATTGAAATGTGGTGTGATAAAGGATAGAATCCATATAGTCATATTTAACAAAACACAATATACTCGCATTTCAATGAACATTACCCTAATAACCATTTAAAAAACCAATAAACACTGGTATATTTACTGTGGTTTCAAAAAATCCTTAAGCATTACCATCCATCCTGTCCATGAATCAGGTATACTCAAACAAACCCCAAACTTCCACACATGTCTGCAGGTAACCGGTTAACCACGACAGTAGCACATGTGCTAGCTTTCTTTTTAAAATGGCGCCTTATAATTGGTTGGACCTACTATTAAAGGACTAGAAGCTTGTATAAGTGTTAGAAAAAAAGGTTGAAAGTTTGGAACTAATATGTTTAACTAAACTAAAGACTAATGGAAATGGGTTTCATTACATATTAAGTGCGCATGTTTAACTATGTTTAGAACACTTGTTCGCGGTAATGAATAACATATATTACAAGTAACATGTCCAAACAATAGAACACGAGTTGTACATTTGGCACATGTGGGCAAAATGCAGATACGTACATATAGCCCAACTGCCCAAACTAAAAGTAAATTTGAGTACCCATGCTACAGATTTGCACCAAGTTTTCTCAATTGCATGAACACATTTACATGTATCATTTATAACCCAACATCGTTAGCAATATTCAAAGTTATAGGCTTTTTTTCGTGAGTTGTAGTGCGTGCTTGAGTCTGATCGTGAGGATATACTCTCGGAGTCAGCTTTACAAATAGCATTTTAAACTGTTTCCATCTCTAAAATTAAAAAGTAGGAGGAGGAAGTGCTATCTCGGTGGTCAGATGACTCGCCACAAGTAGCCTGTAGTGATGCAGGTGGCCTTAGTAGGTGGACCTCCCACCAGGTGGATCCCCACGAGTCACGCTTCCCATAATGCAACGCGCAGACCGAATTACGTCTGTCAATATGGCCGCCGCCAGGTGCGGTCGGGGTCATGGGTCATCATGAGGTCGTGCACGTGCCGGGACGGTGGGTCCCCCCTTCTCTGGAAATTAGGCTGGCAAAATGCGAAAAGTATCGCACAGGTGTCGCTGGCCTCGATTTACTTCTATTTAACACAATGGTGATGGAGATGGACGATATGTTTTATTTTTTGTGTGTGTATGGGTGGAGGATTAGGAAAGTTTACGGTCGTCATATTGAGGTTATTTTTGATTAGAATAGCGTGCATCTTTTTAAATTTCCCTTTTTTCCGTCAGTGTGTTTTGGTTAATTGCAATGATGGCTTCTTCATCGCTGATTCTGAAAGTAGATTTTTGAGAGAAAAACACTTTTAAAAAACTGTGCTGGAATTTATGTTGCGGAAAATTATCTTAAAAATTATTTTGAAAAATAGACCAATTTATAATATCTTCCTATCTAATAAAACTCGAAAGTTTCTTGGCCCAGAAATTCATGCGAAACTGGTATTTTATCTGACGAAATAGCAGTTTCAACAAATTCTTTCGCACGTATAATTGTCGGTGCATTAATTTCACTTTTTATATATACAGGGTGTGTGTGTGTGTGTATGTTCGTCCAAGATTTGCCTCTTTTATATTCGATTTTTGCTCTGAAATTGCCCTGTTTCCTTGATTATCGAGTATAAAGGCATACTTGCATGTATATATACATGTACTATATTTGTTCCCATTCATGTTAATTATAGATTAGGTAAATGAGACTAGTTTATGTTAAATAAGACGAGAAAACAACATTGAAATATTTGCTGTTTACTTATTCCAGGCTCCCCCAGACTTGGAAAACCTGAAGTTGTCAAGAAAGTGATTTATTATAGAAAAGTTAGTGAAATTTACCATAAAGAATATGTATTACGTTCGCTTTCACATAGACAGTTATTATTTATCACAAAAGTCTAGAGATCTTGCCCTCAGACAACCCTGCGTCTATAGACATGAGATATTTCAATTTTAACTCATTTTAATAAAAATAAATTGACATCTTCCTTTACTCGTCATGGCACGAATATTTGTTATCGATTTATGTATAATTCAAATTTTAATATTATACGTACATAGCTTGTGAGATTCCAAGTTGAATTCAAAGAGGTCGATATGGCCTCAAAAGTATACAAGCCAATCCTTTTGTTGCACATTGTATTAAAGTCTTATTTGTCAGGATGGCCGGTTAAAATTAATTTAAAAATTAAGAATTAAGGATGTTTTCCTCTATTTCAGAAATTAATAAAAGGAATAATATAATTTCAAAGATGTGTGCATCACAAATACTCACAGACACAAATATTTTCATCATTTTCTTATTATAAAAATGTACCTGATTTTTTTCCGAACGATCCCACAAAGAGACGGTGGCGCCTTCTGTATTCTCGCATTACCTAAATATTCGGTAAATCCGTGAAACGTGCCAATTAATGGTACGTAGCAACAAGTGGCGATATTTGAATTTTCACCTTATTGTTCTACTTTTATTTTCGATCAGCACGCCTTAACCTTCGCCGGTGAAATTAACAATTAGCACGTAATTTCTGCTCCTGTTTTTAAAAACGTTTAATTTTTCTTTCGATTCAAAACGTGATTAATGAATCAACAACAGTTGATCCGTCGATGAAAGCCGTGCTGCCATTTAACAATTTCCGGTCAGTGACGTCAGCCGCGCGTGCGTTTCAAATTGGATTCCACTCGTTTAATTACGAGGTTGAATTACGACACAATTAGTTAACTCTTTTTGTGTAGAGGAGAAGCTTTTAATTCGGGCAACCTAATTTACATACTACATAATTTGAATTGCGAGGCACATCCCTGTATGTAAACAAATATGGCGGATGGAAAAGGGGCGCTCCCAGAATGCATCGGGAATGAGAGACATTTTATAAAAAAAAAATATTATACATATGTATATATATTGCTTAGAAAAAATAAATAAGTAGGGATACAGAGAAATACAGGTATTACTTATTTCCATGTATAATTAAAAATATAAGAGAAAGTTTGATTTTTAATTAAATTAAATACTTTATTACTTGGCACGAAATCTAAACATTTTTAGTTAAACTAACTGAAAATGCAAACTATTAGATAAACTTTAGCATGAATGGATTAATAAAAAAAATCAGTTATGTAAATAAATTACATTTTTTTTTTGTATATATGTATATTCGAGAAAGTTGCTAACGGCATAAATATCTTTTTTTTTTATTACCTTACTCGCGAAAATCTATTAAATTATATTTATATGTGCAATTTGTGTTAATATTATGATATGCAGCATATTTTATTGACAAATAAATAAGTTCGTGGAAAAAGTATTCAATCATTTTTTTAGAAAACGTTGGAGGAAATTTTGAGCTGCACTTTATGCGATCTTGATCTATAAAAAATCACGCTACTTTTTGTCCCACCCTTGCTAAACGACACCTAACTTGTAGGCCCACTTAAGATGGAAAGGTTGTGTGGGTCAAGGGTCATCTCAACGTGTAAGTGCAGGTGAACGAGGCGTCAGTCCCAGGTGAGCGAATGCGCAAAGTGAAAAGGTGTACACTTGAAAATGAAATATAAAAGGTAAGGTGAGGATGGGGTGGGTGATGGTGGTGGTACGTGCTAGGACCCATTTTTTCATGTTCAATTTTGGTTTGCATGAGGGTCGCATTGGACACGCACTGATTCCGCGTCTGCAAGAAAAATATGCTGTCTGCACTCACGGTATAGTAAACGAGTACATATACATATAGTAGTTACTCCCTTAACTCATTCATTAGGAAAAGTTGCGTTGTCGCAAATTAGACAGTTGGACTGAATTCTCGAAAGCGTTTCACATGCGTAGCATCTCATTGATACACCTCTAAATGGTTTAACTTTGAAAATAAGTTATAAGGAACCCCATTTACATATTTGTTTGATTATAATACTTAAAAGACATTTAAAAAATGAACTAAAATTCCCAAATGACGTCACATAAATTCGGGTTAGTCTTGGTCTCTTCAGATACGAACCGTTAAGTTTTCTGTCGTTTTTTGTTTTAAATTTGTGGAGAAATTTTGGATCTGTTCTATGTATAATTTTACCACCACGACATTTGGTGGACCTTGAGTTAGGTTAGGTAGGCTCCCATCCTAACCTAACCAAACCTAACCTAACCTAGCCTAACCTAATGCAAGGTCCACCAAATGTCGTGGTGGTAAAATTGTAGAACAGATCCAAGATTTTTTTTCACGATGTAGTAATAGCATTTCTCTAATTTAAATCATGCACTTTTTTCTCAAAATTTTGTATATTTAGCAAAATGAATTAACGAATTAGACGTTGTTAGTTTTTGAAATATTTGTGAAACCATGTACATATGTGAAACCTACTATGTTATTTTTGAGTTAACAATTGGTAATGAAGGACTAAATTTTAAGTATAACTAGTATTGAACAACGCCAATGATTTGCATCAATATTTCATACATTTGTGAAATAATTTAAATGGTATTGAATCCACTGCAATATCCATTGCATCACTTTTGTACATGCATGTGAAACGCCACGGCCCGCCTTAGTTACGGCATGCGCCAATCACTCATGATCATGTGACACGAATTACTTCCGTCAGTTTTGCGTATTCTTGTTATTGCTTGTCACCTGTTTGACCCAACATTTATTAGTATTATTTCACACCTCACGTAATCCCTGCCCGGGGACACCTCATAAAAGGATAATCCTCTTGACCACAACTCGCAATGAAGAAGAGACACTTGAAATTAGATTTACTGCTGGTACTATATAGTAGGTATTCCATTCTTGCTTGAATCTCAAATGGACATCAATAAACGATCCTAGACTCAAGTACTGTTCACATAGCATTCAAGAGCTGTGGTCACGGATTTGATTTCATCTGAAACCCGATTTATGTATAATTGTGTATGTGCGCATGTGCTCGCTGCATATGTGGATTAAAAATATAGTATACGCAACATAAATTGTATGTAAATCTGGTTTAAGCGAGGATGAAATCCATTCCGTGACTACGCTTAATTTCGGACGAGCTTTAAAATTCGTGGGAAAAATCATTCGCTAGATGTAGTCTAGAGAGTAGCAAAAACTCGCACTTTCACTGAGTTATTCACGTATTTACCTGCACTGTTAGAAACCTTGAAATAAGCTCCTACACTTTAAGGAATAAATGTGTTGTTATAAACACCTTAAACAATGTTAAAATAGATTTATGGGGAAATATATTGACAAGGAATTTTTTCTTTTTTAAGTTTTCCATTGCTATTGGAATCAGGATTGCCAACGTGTATGCGCAAAAAAGAAATTATATTCCTGAGATCATGACTTAGTATAGATTTGGCCGAAATTAGTTTTTTCTCCCCTCAAAACTCGATACACCGTACATCGGATTAAGCACCGAAACAACCCAACCCTCCAATAACTCCGTGCATTAATTCTAAAAAATGGTTTCAATCGTAATGACTTATGAAATAAAACTTTCATCGTCGTGTGGCCTACTTACTAGCTCACTTTTTTTTTCTTGGAGAATAATTAGGGAAGTTTCGGCATTATGCGGAAAGGGTTATCCAAAGGGCATATCTGATACACGGTGCCCGCAAAATAAAGGGGGCGCAACTAAGCGGCTGATTAGCTATGGGAAAACTATTCCAGGAGAACCAGGGTCACGTTGGGGGAGGCACTCTTGATCGTTAAAAAAGAGAAAGATAGCACCCTATGTGATCTTCATATTTATCCCAATTTCGTGTTGTTTAAACCTGTTGTCCAAGTTGAATACAGGGTGGGCCTAAAATTCAATATAATACAATGCCCTATAGTATGCTTTCCGAAGGTTTCTCCTCATTTCATCACACTTTGCCGACACCATCCATTTCATCCATATGCAACGTCTCGTATTACTTCATTTATCTTTTAGAACAATTATAGTCAGTATTTATTATTTAATTTATTGTATTTATAGTCTATGCCTGGGTGTCCAGTAGCCCTAAAAATCGGGAAATGTACTTGAAATCTAATGATTTCATGGCAATGTCTTGCAAGAAACATGTTTCTTCCACGTGGATATTTACAAATGTTTTTTGGAGTGCCACTCCTAACCAGGCTCATACATGTGGTAGGGGAATCCCATTCTGAAACTACTTGTGTCACCTCGGTCTTTTTAACATTTACTTCACCAAAGATGGCCTCAACCTGGCGTCGAGTGGCACGACTTGATGCTCGGGAGAAACCCAGTTGAAGTCACCTGAGTTTGCTAAAGAGTTTTTTCTAGCACCCTGTATATTCGCCCAACTATTTTTTTGTGCGGGTGCAAATTTAACCCAATTTGAATGTTTGAGTTATCGTCTCGATCAATCTGTTGATCAGCCTCAGAGCGAATGAAGGAAATAAAACCGAAAGTTTGAAAAATGATTAGGATATTATTATATATGGAGGAGGAGGAGGAGGAGAGCTTAGCCCGGGGGGAAATTAGATTAATTTATTCCGAAGAAGAAGGACTCCCAAAAATTCGTGCAACTTGGTGGTGCTCCACATGTAAATGAGAGCAAGGCACGATATGGCTACGGGGGAGAGGCTGGTGGTGAGGGGGTCCCCCCTTCAAGTTCAGCCGAGGGGGCAATCTTAATTTGGCCTCATTTCCAACTGGTGCACCCCCACGGAGGTACCACGACGCTCGCACCACCGTACTCTTAAAGGCAATGTCATAATCTCACTGCCTTCTCTGCTGGAAAGTGAACGTGAAAAATTGGTAAAAATAGTAAAAAAAACATACCCCCTTACTTCTTGGTCCACCCTCTCTTTTCCTAAACCTTACCTTAATTGGAATACTATACGACAGTAAAGATCGGAAATTTGCGATAAGATCGAGGAAGCGATTGCCCGGTGATACCACTGGCGCCTCCATTTTTGAATTTAAGATGCCATGTTGGATTCTGATAAAAGGGAGAATAATATATATATATATATATAGTGCTATATATATAGTGCTATACTCGACATACATGTTTTTCTTATTGAAATTCGATTTAAACCGACTGTTAATTTTTCAGCCATGCAGTTGTTAAGGATAAATTTTTCTGATAAAAATATACAGTCTTGTAAATTTACGAAAATGGTTGCCAAGACGGTGTACTGTTTATACAACAAATCATCATATACCTGATTTCACTGATCACTCTTAATTGAGATTTAGCTACAAGGCAAACGTTTGGGAGCAAGTATATGTTCTACCGTTTTGGAAATTCATTTAAATTAACAAAGTTGCTCGGGAGCAATTTGTTGCTCTAATTTTGAGATTTGCATGCAGCTGGTGCATGATATGATATTTTAAATTATTGCACCTGTTCGGCTGCCTTATTTTCAGGAAATTCTAAGTGTAAATTGATATACAGTCTGGTCTTTGCATATCCAATAATTAAGCCCCTGCAGTGATTTTCGTTTTAGACTGTATATACTGCTTTAACCGTTTTTTAACGAAAACGTCGATTGGATTTTCGTCCTTAATTTTCTTCGTTTCTGGATTGTTAAGTCCGCATCATGTGTAACAAATTGAAATGAAATTATCAAATTGTATTTCTTTTTTCTCCTGGTGCAACATACCTGTATATTCGGTCACATTTTCCTTGTCCTACATTCAAATTGGTTTAATCTCCTTGCTTAAATGCATCATAATTAGAGTTAATGAGTTGGGGGTGAGTGGAAAAGTGGTTGGAAAGGAGTAATGGAGGTTGGAAACGTGCAAAAAAAAACTTGGAATCGCCATCTTGAACAATTTTCAAGAATATTGGACCACTTTTTATTATAATCTTGATTTTTTTCCCTTCTCATTATTGCATTAAAATACATCGAATTTTAGGCTAAAGTCAAAGGCTAATTGCATGGAAATTGAATCAATATGCTAGAACTAGGATATTATCGAGCGTAACTATTGATTTAATTTTATAAAAATGTTAATTAATTAAGATCGCGTGTTAAGAATTCGACTTCATTTTAAAACCGCAAACTAATTCGTGGAAAATTGTTGTTTTTTATTTTAAAATGCTGTAAAAAGATTTGCTTGAATGTTTTAAAAATATATTTAATCATTTAATTAAGCTGTTGATATGACATATTGAAATATTGATTGATATATATTTATTTAAAAATCTTGGCTAATTGATTAATTTTCAACTTAATGTTTACTTTTAAGCAAAATTTGTTAATAGTCAATCTCATTAAAAAAAACTGATTTATAAAACAGTTGATTCGAGGTAATGCTTGAATTAAATCTCATTAGCCGGTAATATAATTTTATATGAAAAAGTATTACAATTACTAATAGTGCACATTTTTAGTTTTATTTGTTCTTTACATTTCCATTAAACATAAAATTTGAGAGAAATTCTCACGGTTTCGTCCTTGCCTTTTCCCCTCGTTTAGCACAACTGATAGGTTTTTTTAAACAATTACTTTTTTTAAATAAATTTCTTATAGGTTCACGAAGATGTTAATTCCAACTTAATTTTACCAAAGGCTCTTGAATTGTTTAAATTGAATCGGCCCACAAAAAAGATCTTAAAATGGATTATTCTCTTGGTCGACCATCTTTTTTTCTTTAATTTCTGTAATTTTTGCAACTTCATTCGCTTTCGCTTTTCTATTAGAGACACTTCATTGATGAATCCTGAATTTCACCTTTTTCATTCACCAAAATTTCAACTTTGTTTTTCACAGCTTCAGCTCTGACAAATTACTTAGTTTCGCCATTGAAAAAACGAATCGGTGAATCCCGAGCCAAAAAATAACTATTTTTGAACGTATTCGCTTTTGGAGAAATAAAAAATTTAAAGGTGGTATTAAGAACAAGAAGGATGGTCTGTAAAAGTGATAAAAAAAAAGAATCGGGAGACCATTGAGCACCGAATTTTTTATGCAAAAAAATACTTTTCCCACGGATTGCTCTTACATTGTCCTAACCCGATGCAAGTAAGCTAGGCTTTTTCTTTAAAAAAAAAAAAAGAAAAAAGAAACGGCAAAAATGTTTGCAAAAAAATTACCATCTTATGAGAGGGTATCAGAGCTGTAATGTTTAAACCTATAGGCCTATGTAAAGTTCACTGATTTTTTTTTTTACTTTTTCACAAATCCTGAATTTTAAACACAAATTTTACATGCAGTCACTGCCCTGCACTTTTGCTTTTTTAATGTGAATTTTTGTTTAAAAAATACCTATCCGAATGAATTTTTATTCAGAGAGCATATGGCTTCAGAGCTGAGGATTGACCCCTCTCCTGTGTCCATGTGCAGTTAAAAAAAACAGACACTGATAAGTTTACTGTTAAAAGATGACAAACTATATCTGCGGGAACTATTTTAAATATTATAGAAGATGGAATCTATATCTGACACTAACAATACGTGTTGGAATATATGTAGAGTATAAAAACTTGCAGCACATCAAGTGCTGTGGTGCTGGAGTTTGAAGGGTTCCCTGAGGGAACACTGATAAAATGGTGAATAAACCAAAACTAACGGACGAGGTAATCACCGTATACATGTTGTTGGACTGGCAAAAAACGCATTTAACATAAACCTTAATTACACACGCCGGCAATCTATTAACCTTTATTTTTGAGTTCAAACAAACAAAACTGGACGATTTTTAATTTAGCGAATTATGAGGTCGTCCTTGCCCTGGAATAAAAACTAATGGATTTATGTTTTGATGTTGAAAACACGAATAGGAAAACCGTGAGGCGAACTTAATGTAATTGAGAAGAAAAAAAAGCATGAATTATTAGAGCAATTGGCTGAGGGACAGACATGGCGTTGTAAGGCACATGGAGATGGTATTGTGTATAGCCTAAATTAATCTACATATGTATGAATGTTGGAACTAATGCTTCCTTGATTTCTTAGATAGCACTGAAAAGTCTCTTTTTTAAATTTTGAATACCCAAATATCTAACGAGAAATTATTGCCTCATTGCAAAAAATGCATGCGAATTCTTTAAAAGGCACTTGCATTTTGTGAACACCCTGTATAACAATTTGTCACAGTCTTAACTTCTGAAGAATGTACTTTATATTTTTGCGCTGGGAATCCACCATAAAACCGCAGCTGTTGAATTATTCATACCACGTTTTATTTCTTTATTTTTTAATACGTATTTAAGCCAAATGAAGATGCGAATGTGATTTAAAAAGATTAATTATGAAATTGCAATTATTCCAACGTCAAATACGGTTGTAAATAGGTAGGCCTACCTGTAAACGTTGCCATTATGCCATAAATAAAAATAACTAGTTTAGACTCAAATTTAAAGCCTCGGCAGACGTGTTTTCGGCGCCTCTTTCAATCCTAGATTATGTTATTTTGATTTAGCCCTCATGCCATCTTCTTGTGTATCATTGGATTTTGAAGACATTGAATGATTTTTTTTCACAACTTTCATTAAATAATCTTTTTCAAAAAAAAAATATAAAATACAAAGAAACAGAAGAGTCATATATAAATTTCTCTAAATTAACCCATGCAATTAATCTTTTATTGCTTTCAACCGAACTTTCATATTAAGTTGCAAGATGCCATTGCTAAATATGATAGTGCATTACTGTAATGCATAGATATAAACCACCACCAGGTGACTCTCGTACCATGGTGCAGGTCTCAATGTACGTGACCCCACCCCCAACAAAAAAACACGTTTGCAAAGCATAGAAATCTTGTCAAAATCTCTGAAATCGATTCGTTTTGTGTAATGGACCATAGCCAGAGCATTCTCACGTTTCTCCATTGGTGTTCCCCCAGCGCCCCCTATCTTAGCGAGGCTCGTTACTGTTAGGCCAACTTAAAAGGGTTTAACCTTAAGGTAGGTGTTCAAGATGACGCCCTCAGGTGGGTCTAATGATACTCATTAGACGAGGAAAACTGACCCGAAAGTGTGACGAAAGGGGAGGGAAATTTAAATGGCGAAAGGAAGTTGAGAAATATTATTTGATCCAGTGGAATGACCCTATATTTGCTTTTTGCAACATATATATATCCACGTATTGGCCAGAAGAACAATGTTTATGAAATATAAAAATGACATGTCATTTGTTTTTTGACTTGATTTTCATTTGTTTCATTGTTTAAGTTATTCTTTTTTGATTTCTTGTTTTCCGAATTTGTCCAGGTTTTTGAATTCCAGATGCGCATGTTCTTGGCATTACTATGTTTTTTCTTGGTTTTCTATGATTTTCCTCGTGAGCATCATTTGTTCAGATTTTAAAAATCTCTTCGATGTCTTATACACGGATGATACAATACTTTAAAGATTGGTTAAGTGTATAAGTGAAAAACAGTTTGAATTTTTACATTATCGATATGGAAAAATGTAACATGAGTTGTGTGCAACCGGTCTTTCGAGTGCTTTTTTCTTTGAGTAACTCCTTGTATCCTTAATTTGGTCCAATTAAGTTCTTTTTAGTGATTATCGTCGCTCTTATAATTTAATGGCAGTTAACACTAACAAATGATTTCCTTAAGGGGTGTGCCATTTGCAGGTGGGAAAGGGGTAAGAGGGGCGTCCTTAAACTGCCTGGTCATCATAAGGAAATGGGGCTGAATTATAATGGGATTTTCTGTATTCATCCTTGATATCAGGCCCGAGGTGTACAATTAATCAATTCAAAATGGCGGCATCCCTGAAGCCACTATTTCGTGATTAGGGATTTCTACCGGAAATTCATATTTGGTTTTTCCCTATCATCATCATCATCATCATCAGCATCATTTCGTTGATGTTAGCTTTTTATGATCCGAATAAAAGACGCGATTATTATTAGGAGAGGGAGGAGGTGAAAGGTCAAGGGGTCGCGTGATGGACAGCTGGTCAGATGATCAAACTATGCATATTGAAAAGTGGCTTTTTAGAATCCACCTAATATTATATTTGCATTTTCGGTTTTCTAGCATTTTAATCATACACACTGTATATTACTGATTAATGCGTGATAAATAGTACTACAAAATATGTTCAAAATATGTTGAATAATTGAACTTAATCGGCCATTAATCAGCGATACCATTGTTATTGTTGATTAAAAACTTTTGCAATTGTTTATTGCAGATTAAACTTTGCATTGCAGTTAATCATTCCATTGCATTATACGCAATGGGATGTTCCCCTTGTGTAAGGTGCCCCAAAAAGTCTCACAAAATCTGAAGTGCACGTTTATATAATTCTAACTTATGCAATTATTGGTTTTTCGAATAAGGTGGCAAAACCATTTAGATACATATTGCATCATTAATAGTTTTTTAAACAAAAAATAAAACTTTTTTTTTAAAATATGTCCAAAATTATTAGGATGTTACCAAAATAACAAGGTGGTTAAAACTGTATCTATAACGCATAAAACCCGTTTCGTAAAATATTTTTCTTGGAAAGGTCAAGATAACAACGTAGCAGCGCCCCCACTGGGGGGACCAGTGGCATGGCGCACGTGCGAACGTGACTGGCCCGAGGGTGCCAGGGGTACCGAAATTTAAGTAAAGTTATTTATGTCCTCCATCACCACCAGGGGTCTTCCCCTTGCCTTAATAAGGGGGTTGGGCGGCTGGGGGCGACCAGGGCGTCACGATGATGCCAATGTTGGCATTTTTTATGTCCTGTTAGCTCTTTTAATGGAATCGATTACATGAAAAGTGAAAATAAGAAGTCTGTGGGAGATTTCTGCTGCCTAAATGAGAAAAGGTGATGCTTTTTTTAACGCGGTTTACCAGTATGTGCATGATGAGCACACACAAAAAATAGAAACAAAATACTAAAAAAAATCAGGTTGAAAAGTAAAACACAAAAGTAAACCACTGACCGAACCCGAAAATGGGCATTTCTTGCCATTTGACATCAGCAAATATAGAGCAGCGTTAAATATAGAGCCACTAGGGGACGCTGTTGATGTTGAGTTTCATATAAATGGCAAAGGGCTACTTCCTGGTTGCTTCGCTTAATTTTTCACAAACTTTTGTTAACTTTTCAAATAAGTTTTATTAACTTTCCAACCTTTTCTTATCGTTATTGTTCGTATACGATTTCCACTGAGAGGCGCAGTTGTCGCTTCATGTGAGGAAGAACTGCTGTAGTTCTTGTTGCTATGACTTCCACCGAGTTTTACAAACCTGTAAATTACAGTTTATGCTGTTTCTAAGATTCATATCTCTGAATGGTAACAAGTATACTTGCTTTTATATAGAATGCTTGCACATTTTCCAACTTATGGCGCCACGAGCTAAAACGTTTGATTTCTTGTTTTAATTCTCCTTTAGTTACCTCGATCAGGTAACAAATTAGTTTGTGCAACTTTGTGGATCGTGGATATTAAACAGGTACTATGCATGTTCGCCCCGCTTCTGGAAAATGGCCGAAAAAGCCAAAGATGGCGCTTAGGAGGGGGCAGTTTTGTGATTAACTGCCTTTTTGGCGGCGTTTTAATTGCGGTAAAAACGCTACAACTTTAGCACCGGATGTAGCGCAACGTCACACGCTTAGGTGTCGCGAATTGCAACGTTTTTTAATGCAGAAATTTATGTTAAAACCCTTTCCAAAAATGCTGATAAAGGCAGAAGAAAATTAATTATTCTTCGCGCCACTCCGGTGGGCCGAAAATAAGGTGATAAAAAACTAAATTAAGGTTCTTTTGATGTAGTTTACTAAACTTTCGACTACAAGTACCGCCGTTGTAATAACTCGTCAATTGTTAAAAATGTGTTCACAGATGGCGCTTTCGGTTGTGGAATTCATTTGGCTCCAACTATACTTTGGGCAGTACCAAGGGTGCCCAGATTTTCTGCTGAACTTTATGGAAAATACTGAAATGTTTTAGGACTTAATTGCATTGGTGTACATTCAGAGAGTTGTGACCTAATTAATTTGGGTTTTTTTAGTAAAAAGATGGTATTTCAGAATAGTGATTCAGCATGTTCACTACCGTTGGAAGCTTTTGCGTTATAATAAGCGACCCCTGTGTCGATTAATAGATATGATAGTAATGACGAGTGTGGAAATTGAAGTTAAAATAAAACACATTTGCTATGAAAATTGAATAAAAAAATCACTTTCAGTTCCCACTCAACTTCGTTAGGTAACTTTTTTCAGGAAATATTTTCCGCGTGGTTTCACCTGAATTTGTTGGCTTTTTTGCTCACACTGTCTCGCTTGGGAGAAAAAGAGGTAAAAGGTCACAGGTGAAGAGGGGGTGGGAAAGTGTAACTAGTGCGAACGAAAAGGTGACTAATTACACATGTTTAAAGTGGGCCAACTGGCGCCCTCTACATTTTTTCACCTCATTGGCTTGGTCTGTCTACATCCATCGTTTATCATCCTTATAAAAAAATACAAAATGCCAATTTTCACATTTCGAATATATTGTCAGAAAGTCCTGCCAAAATTATTGTAATGTGTGAAACTACTTTTTCCAAAAAAAAAAAAATTGAAAAGGATTAGCTAATATTTCAACATTTGGCATTCAACAATCAAAATTCAGTATCTGACATTTAGCCTTTAAATGGCAACTCATTCATATAGTATGTAAGTCAGCCATTGTCTCTCAAACTTTTACATTTTGAGTTCGTAATATCACAAATTTCCATCAGTCAAAAACCACTTTCAAAATTACATCATTAGCGTTTTTTACCTCTTACTTAATTCTTCTTTGAAGACCAGCACACATTGTCAACTTTTCAACTTTAAAATATGCTCAGTGCTGATGTGCATTAGGGATCAATATATTCATATTGCAATATATACGTATATATTTTTTATTTAGTAATGAAAAATACCTTATTGCGGTATTATAAACTTCAAACAAGTTAAGTAATGTACATGTTCCAATTCTTTATATATCCAAAAACGAACACTTTATCCCAATTTATTTTGTAAGTATATATGAAACAAATATATAAAATTGCTTACCAAATTGTTAAAAATGCACACTGTCATATGTGGGCATTTATTACGAATCTAAAAGAAGAGAAATTTTGGAACCATCGAGTGGTGGCGCCACATGATTCAGCATAAAATATGTAGTATTGGCCAGCACTTTTGAGGTCTGGTACATTTGCTCTTTGACCCTATAGGTTTTTTTCTCGATAATTAACCCTTGGGCAGCTGATTTCATACGAAACGAGGCTGTGATATTTGTGAACGCGATGTTATTTCCGAGTGTGAATTCAATTGAAAATCATCGGAGCATCCAAGAGGACTTACTCCCTTCCCATCACCCAAATTTCTGAAATAATACACAGGACGTCATCATTAAAACACATCTCTTCCGCCCCCTCATTTCGTACCAAACAATTAACATTTCCACCCTACACTTGGCACGCCGAATCCCATCGTTAGTTAATTGCCTAATAAAAATTAACGAGAGAAAAACAAACCAGGCCATTACATATTAATTCACTTTTTTATGCATTTCATGGGAATTTGTGAAATTCATATTTCCTCTTGTTTTTGCTGTTCACAGGCAATATAGTTTTCTTAGAAAGTTGGTCATCTTTGCCAATGTAAGCGTTTTTAGGAGCACGCCATCTTCTTATCTTCACCATTGGTCCTATTCAAATTCATTTGGGCCTTAAGTTTTTGGTCCACTCTATTGTTAATTCGCAAATTTGCATGCTTGATTAATTGGAGAATTAGCCTTGCCATATATATATATATGCTTTCTTCTGCCATATGTTTTCCACCCAAGATCGTTGGACATCTTGTAGCCCTTAGCTTTCTCACCTTATCTCGGAATAACTTTAACGAAGGCATGTATAGCCATTAAAGTTTCATGGACACACAAATTCTTCTGTTTTTGTTAGTATTTGATTTTTTTATTTCTTTTTTAATTTGCCAAAAACACGCCATAATGTGCTTCATCATTGTGGCAAATGGAAGTTTTATTTAGGCGTCCTGTGTAAAAGTATAATAATTACCCTGATTATGACAAATGACAAGCATACAGTTGCACGGGCATGCATTAAATTAGTTAGGGTGGGGTTAACTTACGTGGGATCAAAGGTCAAACCCAGTTACGCATTGACCACCTCTAGATATAATACGAAGAAACCATATCCGATGCTTTCATTGTTCAAATCTTGGATGTAGTAAAATAGTTTTTAATTGAGTTTGTGTTGCATGATTGCGTGTTAAATTATTGTTCCGCATAAAACAGCCATACAAATTCAAGTTTTACCTTGATAAATATGTCTAAGTATGAAATGATGCATCTCTGATGATCGAGATAGACCATTCGACCTGCTCTATTTTACAGAAAGTTACTTTAAGCAGACTACTTTAAGTAAAAGTATATCACGGGATATGATAACAGTTGATTAAGTGATTATCCATGGAGAAACCCACCCACAATCACAGCTCCAATGACTAAACCAAAAGTCACCTGCAGTGGTGACAATGTTGTGACAGCCCTCCTAAGAGGGATTTTAAGGGAATTTTCATTTGGCTTTTTAAGGTGATTGTAGTCTTATAAATTGGTGAAATCTAGCAATGGGCCCGCTTTAACTGTAATTTGTATAAGACGCCTGCTACATCATATACTATATGATAGTGTTAAAACGTCGTTGAACGCCATCTGCCAGCGTAATAACGCAACTCCATTTAGGATACTAGACCCGACCTGGTAAACGATACCCGTGCAACGTGTTCATTAATCCATTGTCCAGGATCGTTTTCACGCATGCACGAATTAATTAGATAACGGCATTGAAATGTTTAATGTGAAAAATAAGCTCTTAATCTGTCAAAACAACTTGCGGATACAATGGACGCTTTCGTAACTGAAACGTTTATTATTTTTCATACGAGTGCCCTGATGCATCGAAAAATCGAATTTGACCCTTAAATTAATCCGTTTCGTATCAAATTCGTGGTAATTCATTGCCAATCGGCCAAAGTCAGAGATAAAGTTTCGAATTGCAATTCGTGATACGTTAGTGCAGTAATTGGCAAATTTTATGCAAAAGCTTGCCCTGAAGCTGGTGATGAGCAATTCTTGTCTGCATTATGTGCCGCCATTTTGTTCGTAACATGGCTGTCTGGAATCTATTTGTTTATGTAAATTGGTGTGTTATAATAGTTAAAGGTATACACTATTCTTAGCTAGGTCACATTTGTATGACATTACAGGGGAAATTACCTGACAGAATAACAGTCCAAACAGGTGGTTAGCCATGTTTTACGCTGATTTTATTTACTTGGTTTAACTTAGATGTAACTTAGTCGTACATGTTTATGGTCGTGTCATGTTTATGCATGTAAAAATCATATTGACTAAGTAAACAACGACTATACGTTTTGAAACAAATGTTTTATAATGTATCCTTGATAAAACGGATATATCATAAAAAAAAATGTCGACTGCATGGTTTAGTTTGCAATCATGCAGTTTCCATAGGCACATGGAAATTTGAGACGGAGACATCTGGTGAGAAATCCAAAAGATACAGCTAGGACTGTCCCTGCCCCAGAATGACCACGTGTGACACATATTTGAGAGCGAGTGATTCGCTCGTTATTCCTATGGATTTGAAAATTATTCAAAGCAGTGAGGTCATGGAGGTTGTGTGGAAATCGCGATTAGAAATTCAAATATTCGTGAAAAAAAAACAATGACCTGCCCTGTGGGAGACCTAGCACCGACAAAAGGCTTGACCGTGTATTTTTTGTGGGTCTGCTCGCAATGCCTGAGAAAAATATCCTTGATGGAAAGTTGTTTTTGGGCATTTTTAAGTGGATTCCCTCATTAACAATTCAGGGGGACAAAATGGCGAACTGATCAAGTTCCGTAAACAACTAATAGTGCTCATTCTCATAGGTATCAATACATCACATCTCGAGTTTTCGAATGTTCTATTCCTTTATTAGTTGAAATTACTTTGCTTTACTTGTTACACCAGTACATGTATACATGTACTGGTGTAGACAAATTTATCTCTAAAATACTTATCAACTACTGCCTCAAATTGAGATTCACTATCCTTTTTATTATCATCATCATGCAAGAATTATTTCAGAATGATCTATCCTATACAGAAAAGAGGACAGTAAAGGATGTCAACTGTCTTTTAACTCCCTTGTATTGCACATCCTTGATTATTGCTAACATGGGGAAGTGTATCCACACAAAAATATTGTAAACAATTGTGGTATTATCTCGAGTCACGATACAGTGTCATAAACACAGTCCACTCTTGCTGATCTCAGGTAAACTTAGTTAAAAAAAATGTTAGAACGTATTCTTGGAATTGCCACCTCGGTCCGCCATGTTGTTTTTGAAAAGGTCGCTGTTGGCGTTGATTACGATTATTAATGTTGTTGCGCCAGTTTGAATATTAGAAATTGTCACGTACGAAATGTGAATTTCGTTTTAATTTATTAGATCCCTTTCTCTCACTCCCATGCAGCTAGCCGTTTTTTAATCGTATGTAGGAGCAGGAATTTGATGTGTTTGCCAAAGATATAATTCAAAATAAGGATCTTAAATATTTATGGATTTGAAAGTTACATACAGCCACGCAATAGGTCGACAAAAATGAAGTACCAGTGACCCGCTTTCCATCATCGAATGGCGCCAGTGCCCATTTTTTGACACATCGAGCGACAGATGGCGCTATGCGTCTCCCAAAAACCCTCGCTTTCGAGAAATCAAAAGTTTTTGCTATAAAAACGAATGTATTTTTTAACTTCCGTAAGGCAAAAGAAATGGAAACTAAACTTAAAATAAGATAAATAAGTATAATTGTGTTGTATTTGTGCTTGGGAGACGTTTGGCACTGCATACATCACAGTCAAAGCTATTTTGAATGTTGTATCTTCGAGTTATTGAATTAAGATGGCAATAAAGGAAGTAACAATGACTATATTTATTTAGTTTGTCAAAAAAGTAAATGGAAAATTTCAAAACAAATTCCAGTCCCTTTTACTGACCTATTAGCCTTTGACATTGCGTTTCCAAGATGGCCGTGTCCTATGCATCTAAAGTGACAATTTTTGGCCATAATGGTTTCATCCCAAACTGCCAAAAGTTGGATTGATCAATCACTTATTTCTTCATATCTAGAGCATATTGCGATTGGACGGTTTTAAATTAAAATTTGCCTCGTTGGTGACATTGTTTTCACGTCATATTCGTTGCTAAATATTATTTTCAGATTTTGTCAAATGCTAAGCTTGCAATTTTACTACAAGTTTTTTTTTATCGTTTCATGTTTTTGCCCGCGCACGTCGCATTTTAATGAAATCTTTTCCTGACTCGTCCATTTTCGTGCCAAAAAGTCGTCCCTCTCGATATGATTTCGATGTCATTTGGGATTTTAATTTGTGCTAATCAGGTGCAGCGACAACCAGCACGCATTTCGTTCCCAAAATTTTATTTAGGGGGCGACATTGATTTTAAGGTCATCCCACATTGAAAAATGAAAGGAGAATTGTGCCTCTTGAATGGTACTTTACATTGGATTCATATCTTTACGCAATAAATGAGAGCACTTGTGCCCCTCACTGGTCAACTTTATGATAATTGAGAATGTATATATGAAAACGGAAAAATCTAGATCCAAATCAAACATCTACATTATATTTTCCTTATATATACTAATTGGAAATTTTTTTAATTGAAAAAAATTAGAAATGGTCATCATATAGGAGATTATTTTATTCTAAACATATATATGTTGTCTTCATTTCATTGAGAAATTTATAGAAAACTTCTCCTTAAAACGTATTCGTGTGCATGGCGTTGCAATTGCAACCCTATGTTTAGTGTGTCCAGACAATTTTAAGTTTAGTATAGTCACTATAAAATATAGTGTACCGTGAACTAAAAATGGTTGAAAAATACTGCAGTATATGTGCTTTTCAACTGCTGTGTTAACAAGGGTCTCCAGGTGTGCCGCAACAGTTTGGAATAGGGTCGAAGAGTTTTTATCTGAACATTTTTATACGAAAACGAGTTATCTTATCTACGTTTTACTAATTTTAAATATTATCTAAACACAATCTTAATATATGGATTTTTTAAATTTTATGGAGATTGCCTTGACAATTTCTACCCTCTATTCGGCGTATGCGCCTCGTAAATTCAGTGTGCCGGTTAGTCGTAAAAAGGTTGAAATGTATACATGTATATATATCTTCTATAGTCCAAAACACTAATACTCGACAACTAATGATGATTTATATACATAGTATAATTTGAATATCGAAATCCCTGATCATGAATATCTGGATGTCCAATATGTTTTTCAGGAAAAGGTTTTTTTTAAAACTGCACACGTACCGCAATCTCATGTAAGTTGCGTCAGGGGCGATATATTCCACTGTTATTTATTGAAATTTAGTTCGATCTTCTCCGTTACCTACCCATTGTTAATTATGCCCGGTCGGCTTATCAAGTTTCAGGAAGTATAAGGTTTCTAACATCGTTATTATTAGTTCGGTACATCGGATCATTTCTGGTTCGCTCGAATCACGTGTCTTTTGGATTTTTAGGAAAGTACATGAAATACAGTATTTCGCCATCGATATTTCACAAAAAAGCATTAGTATTCAAGGATTCTATAGTTTGTCACTTGATAAAAAATGTCGCCCCCTGGCGGGTCTGGCTAGATACCGTAGGGGTTTAGTAAGCTGTACTAAATGAAAGTAGGATAAAAATTGGGCGGTGAGAAAGACGTGACGATGTAACCTCAGTTGACTCGAAAATATGGTTCCCTATCATTGGACAATGAATGCGTGATCAAACCATGACAGTTTAATTATAGAATCAACATTTTCCTCTTCAGATCACTAATCCCTGCAATTTGAACTGTATAGCTAACAACAGCTATTTGTTTTTTTTAAACATTCTACATTTTTCCCAGTTTATTCAAAGATAAATACAATTCATGCACTGGGGGTCCTTAGCGAGCTTTAATGTGTCGTATGGTGGCGTCAGAGTCGCGTGTCGTAACTTGCTAATCAGCTTCCTCGATGCATGCGACATAAGGTAGCTTGAAATTTATTGATTCATAGGTGAGTCGAATGGGGGTGGGGGGCAGCAGAGCCTGCAGAGGGTCATAAATTGGTTAGTACAGGAAGAGAGCTCCCCCTGCAGGTGCAAATGGCAATAAATCACGGCGTTGTTGAAATACATTCGTAATTTAAGTGGCGTAATTATGCACGTGGACGTGACTGGCATGACTAATTCACTCCCTTTCTCTCTAGGTCAATCTTATTAATAAATAAGAAAGAAGGGAAAATAACAATAGGCCTAATGCAAAATATAAATCAATGAGGATGCCCAAGTTTTTACACATGTACATACTAGTGTCGACCAATTTGTAACAAATGAGATTTGCACATAATTTTTTGTTGCAGTTGACTGTATGTTTACTGTATGTTTACTGTTTCTCAATCTTCAATAAATAAAAAACAGTTGATAAGATGGTAATTTTAAAATAAAGTAAAGTAAAATGTTATTATGTTAGCACATTTTTATTTAGAAACGTATCAGCAATGATCAAATTACCACGTAATCTATGTAGTAGAGACTAGTAGTTGCTAGAAAGGTAAATACGGTTTAGTTTTAGACAAATAAGTTATCAGTTACTAACCCGTAGCTTAGTCATTTTTCAAATATCCCGCAATTGAAAATGTTTAGGGAGCACACATAGCTGTATACGCACTAAGGTAGGTAACGAGAGCGCTTTAGGTTGTATACAGGGTGAAGCGAAAAACAACTCTGGTTTTTAATACGCTTACAATTTTGTATCTGCCATCACCAATTTCAAATTTCCATTAAGGAACGTATATGTATATGATAGCACCTAAGCAAAGAATACTCACCGGATGTAGTAAACCCTTAATATATATGTAATGGTTTCAAAAATAAAATGGCGCCATTTTTGAAAGAAATTAGAATTAGAAATTGAAACTTCTGATATTTAATAGGATCAATATGCAAATATTTGGTGCAAATGGAAATAAAGAAATTCAAATATTTTATTACATTTAATTAGCCTAAAAAATTCGAGTTAGTTTTACCGTTCCGTAAAAATGTTCTTTACTAATAAGCCAAGTCTTAAGTATTGGTAGTTTTCCAGGCGCTATGATCCATCATTAAACATTAAAATCCACGTGATTGTATATTAAATTAATTTGTAATTATGGATCATAGAGCCTGGAAGCAATTAATGCACCTAAATTTAGGCGGTAACCTAGAGAGGGCTATATATGACATACTCTAAAGATCCAAAGGATCCAATATTATGCGCTAACTGAAGAATGGCACAACTATGTTGCTTGACCCATGTGACAAATGTGTATGACGTAAAATCTCTTTATGATTACATGATGAACGTGTCCAGAAAGTATATATGACCCTGACGTCAACAGTTCATGCAGTTATCAAATCAAATGTCTGTTTCATCAGGACCGCAGTCTTCAACGGTATTTTGGGTAGCTCTCAACAGCAATTGGGCGATTTCCGGTCGGGTTCGATAAACGCTTTCTGTGCACGCCAAATCCAAGGGGGTCAAGCCGTATCCTGTGTGGACCAGAAGTCCGCAATTTACACGTACCAGTTCCTGGAATTATAAATAATAATAATAAATATGCAGATCAGCGGTTTGATTGTTCTTTAACCAAGACATAAGACCGCCTAACCGGGATATAAGAACCAACACTAACATATTCACACTAG
Organism: Julus scandinavius; assembly: GCA_034696685.1. NCBI lineage: Eukaryota > Metazoa > Arthropoda > Diplopoda > Julida > Julidae > Julus > Julus scandinavius. The sequence goes on along the minus strand of JAQGAE010000899.1, from coordinate 1,199 downwards.
AATTCAAAACTGGGTTACATATGACTTTTGATAACCTAAAAATGTTTCAGAATCTGGTGGGGATTGCATTTTGTATAAATAAGCTTATGTGCAATTGTTAAAACAAGAGAAGCATCCGAATGTACACATGTATTGCAGTTATATGTTGTATGACTAACTTGTGGGCTAAAATGAAATTTCATTATTTGGAATGCAGAAACTCATGAAATAGTCTGTCTTTTGTTAAAAATGGTCTCTTTCTCTAGCTTCACAATTAGCTTTATTCGAATTCAGCATCCCCTGCTAGCGTATATGGATCTATAGCGCTCATTATTGAATTGCAGTGTTAAATGCTCATACGCCACCAGGGGGTGCCAAACCGGAATAACGCGATAAAAACAAAAGCAGTACCTCTACTACATCGGTGAATCCACTCTCGATGGCCTTATGGATGGCCAGCACCCCGGCCCCATTGGCGACGTTCACGTGCAGCCTACCAGAAGCGGTCAAACACTTGACCACCTCCACCCTTCCTCTGCCAGCCGCCAGGTGGAGCGGCGTGTCCCCGTTTAAATCCGCGGCATTCACGTCACACTCGTCGCGTTCCACCAGCACACGCGCAATCCCGCGACAGCCCTTGATGGCCGCGTAATGTAGGGCCGACATGCGGTAGCGGTCCCTTAGGTTGACGTCGGCGCCCCCTTGGACCAGCAGTTGGACTGTCCTTTCCAGGTTGGCATCCGCCGCCAGGTGGAGCGGCGTTTCGCCCATGTTGTTCTGCACGTTGACGTCGGCGCCCCCCTCCACCAGCACGCGCACCCGTTCGGCCACGGACAGGTCGTCGGAGGTGGCGGCCACGGCCCTGTGCAGAGCCGTGCAACGGCCGAAGTTGCGCGCGTTCACGTCACATTGGTCCACCAGCTTCCGAAGTGTTTCCAACGCCCCCTGGCGGGTGGTGGAGTCGCGTGAGCTCGCGTGCTTGGCGGCCAGAGCGTGCAATGCGGTGTTTCCCGTCAGGTGATCCGGGAGTCCTGGGTCGGCTCCAGCGTCCAGCAGCATGGCGATTACCTAGATTAGATAACATTTGTTTTTCAATTCAACTCATTACCCTACTGTGGCCAATAAAAAGTATGCCAACTTCATAAAAATCATAAAAAGGTTATTTGTTAATGGAATTTAATACAAATTTGTACAAATATTGTTTTTCTCTTTACTTTCGA
>JAQGAE010000898.1:0-28279 GCA_034696685.1 Julus scandinavius | reverse complement strand
GGTTTTTTGGGGCCCCCCCCCCCCCCCCCCCCCCGTAACATTGAAACATAAGAGCACACAGCACAGTACTCAATATAATCGAAAATTATATTCACACTAATTATTCACACTAATACACCCAAATTCCGTGTGTTATTAATTAAGCTACCGTGTACTTGCCATAAATATAGGGGAACTAATTAAAATTATATCTCAGCACTAAAATTCGATGGATGAATTCATTAAAGCTTAGGCGGGGTAGTGGTTATGCTATTGGCCTTTCAATCGGGAGACCTGCGTTCAATTCACGGGTCCAGGTAAATGCCGGGTTAGTCCTTCATCGATCTTCTCTTCCTATCTATATTACAAATTACCAAAAAAATACAAATCCAAACCCTAATCCCAATTGCTAAGCGGGAAGAGTCCCACACGCATATATGCTTAGAATGAAACTTCTTCACTAAATAAACATACACCCGCTGTGACTATGAACAAATTTTGGAATCCGAATGGGCGAGAAATCAACCATCACCATTAGGCATGTGTGGCGCCTCCTTAAGATTCGATAAATTTACTGTTTTGGATGCTTGTCAAGGAATTGGTGTGATATCTTCAAAGATTCTGTAAATAAATTAGATAACAAGGTTTACGTTCTCAATATTTAATACATGAGTGATCTGATTTTATACACACATAAGTGAAAAAAAGAAAATATGACTTGAAAATTGCGTGCGATGCAAAGCTTGGAATTATCATGGTGAATTGGGCATTAGCAGCGAAATTTATCCATTTTCATTGGTAAGAGTTGAACCATCTCTTTGGTGACTTCTATCTCTTCTTTGAAAGCTTCGGCAGCAGTTGGGTTCTTCTCGCAGTAATCTACCAGGAACTTGTACATGCAGTAACTCTTTTTCAAGTGTGAGATAATGACCTCGGTTTCGTCGCTGATGATTTTAGAGTTGAATCGTCCAATGTAGAAGTGAGCCAACAGGACTGGGCGAACGAGCTCCTCGGGATACGTTTCTGGCAAATTACCGGAAGAATCCTGGAAAGTGTTGATGAAGGCTTGAAAGTACTTGATACCTTCCTCGGCCAGGTGATTCACTTTCTTTATGGCATGCGGTGACCTACTGCCGCAAGCAGGATCCCGGAGGATATCCATCTTGAGATCTAGAATTTCGCTGTACGTCTCGGCAAGTTCAAATTGCAGCTGCCGGACAGCTGTCAAGTAGAACTGCGGGTTTAGCTCTTTTAGCACCGCCTCCAGCATATCGATTCTCCTCTTGTGCATCTTGCACTGTCGCTCTTCTACACTCTCGAAAAACGCCAAAAGTTTGTACAGCTTGCTCGTGTCCTGGATGAGCTCAACGTGGTCTGAAGCGTGGTCAGTCAGACTGTAAAACTCCTTGGACAGATTCAGCCACTTTTGGGAGTTGAGAAACACTAACTTTGCCTGGTCGTAATCCAAGACGTATTTGGTTGGCAGCTGCTCCTCCAGTGTGGTCACTTCCAACGACTTGAAGACCATGCGAGACTTTTCCAATCGGGTCTCTGCGGAAAAAGACAGTACTGAGTCCTGTTCCTGTTCGTTGTAGCTTTCGTTGGGATTGGTTTGGACGGCTTGGTTTTCGTCCGAAACCTGGGCATTGCTCAATCCTTCAATCATCCCCTCCACCGTTTGCCGCATGAGGTCGTCCCGAGACATGGACAGGAGAAGGAGACCGTACTTTGCCCAGCACCTGGCCACATCCGCCCGCTTGTGCTGCAGAGCATCCAGCAGTTTGTCATAATCGTCCGTCTTCGATTCCTGTTGGCGAAGCTGTGCCTCGTAGTCATCCAGAACGCACGTGGCACATGCCAGGTGGTGTCGGGCGTCTTCGAAGTCGTCCTGTCCCACGAAGAATTGGGACAACGTGGCCGAGTTAATGGCCCAGTCCAGAGGGTCAAAGTCTTTGGACTTCAGCTGTCTTCGTAAGGTCGTATGGCAATACTCCGCAGCACGCACGGTATCCTCAAGGTTGCTGTAAACCTGGGCCAGGTAGTACATGGTATGTGTGAGCGTCTTCTCAAATATTTTCCAGTTGGCCTCCAGGGACGTATTGCAACTATCATCATCCACCTCTTTCTTCCAGAAAAACAGGTCCTCGATGTCCAGTGGGTCTAAGCAAATTTCCTTGCGGTATCTCTTGGATAGATTTTCTGCCTTCTTAAGATAGTCCAGTGCCTTCTGAAGCTCTCCTCGCATAGACCAAAGGATGCCTATCTGGTTGAGCGTCTGCAAGACGAGCAAAATGCAATCTCTAGAAAGTTCCCTTCCATCGACAATGTCCAAGCACTTGGCAAGATGTTCTTCGCCACTGGAGAACTCCTCAGTTTCAATTGAAATCACACCAAGTTTGTAATGTATCGCGGCGGTGATGCACTTGGTACGTATTATGACTTCGTTTTCAGCATCTAACTGGCCTCTGGTTACGGCGTCATCTTCGTAATTAACCAGATCTTTTTTTATAACTCCGAGAATCTCCTTGGCTTCATACCTGGACTTGTAAGGTTCATGCTCGGCATCTTTCCTCTCCAACAGTTTTCGCACCTTTTCGTAATGTTCAAAGCAGTTGATCAGCAAAGTTTTAAACTGCGCTTGATCGGCCATAATATCGTCTATGTGAGTCAAATACAGCCGCGTTTTCGCATAATTTCGAAACTGAGAGCTACATAGGTCACGAAAATTTAACAACAAAGCTAGTTGTTTTCCTGCTATGCATTGTGGGGAGGTTTGACAACCGACATACAGTAAGCCGATAGCCGACAAGTGCTAAGCTTATGTTGAGAAAGCAGCCACACATTTTGATGCATAATTAAATTTATCAAAACTATATTATCGATTTTACATGCATAGGTTACATTAAAATTGTCCTCCCCCTTTTTTAATTGGTCAAAAGTTTTTAGAAGAACAATTTTTGAATACTTATTAGAGAAATAATTAACTTTCTATCACAATTGTCTTGGTTGTACCTACGTGTAAAATCTCCACATATAAATGAATATATCTCGCAAAAGCAGCAGATAAACTACAACACATTTTAATTGGGGTAATTAATACAACTAAATGAAAATGTTCATTGCAATGAATGATTACAACGACGAATGCAAATATGATTATGATACAGTTAACGTAAAAAGGGATTTCAATCGCTGTCGCTTCCACTACCAAAGATCTCTTCTTCATCCCTCTTCTTTTGGTCATCTTCGGCTTCACTCTCACTTTCGCTACTGCTGGACTTCTCGCTCCCGCTTTCCTCGTCGCTACTGTCGCTGCTACTACTGCTGCTATCTGATTTGCTGCTCTCTTCTTGCTTTTTGTCTCCTTCGACATCGCTGTCTTCTTTCTCGCTTCGTTCTTCCTCTTCATCCCCGCTAGCTTGATTTGCGCGTTTACCTCCGTCGTCGTGGTCACTTTCGGCCTCTTTTTCACTGGCTTCGTCCCCGCTTTCCTTCTGCTGCTGTTCCTCTTCCTCCTCATCATCCTCTTTATCGCTTTCCTTTTCGCTATCACTTTCTTTCTCGTTGTCTGTGGATTTCTTTCGACTTTCTTCTTCTTGCTCTTCGTCGCTATCTTCATTGTCATTTCTAATTCTTCTACGGCGTTTTGCTGTAAATATAAATAATCGTCATATTACGACAAAAACCTTAATTGCAAGCAAAGTTATTGTTTTTCCCAATGTTTCCTGGCAGGGAAGGGAATTCAAATATAAACTGGTGTTTAACATAACTTTCGAGCATAATGCTCGACTTTACCGAGGTCATACAAATTCAAGCACATTTCCCGATTTTTAAGGCTGCTAGACCTCCTGTTTAAGATTATTCAATTAAACAGGTAGAATGCCTTTTGCAAACGTACCAGGAATCTCTGCAACGTCTTCATCATCGGCATCTTTATCGATTTCAGTCTTTTCCTCAGTATCCATAAGTTCTGGTTGTTGCTCTTCTTCCTCTTCCTGTTGAGGCTCCAACTGCATCAGCCGTACCTCCTAACATAGCATTGAATAATATTTTAGTAGCTTGATAAGATGAAAAACTACATTTGCTCAACTCCGGCCATAGTTTTAAGTAACAGACCTGAGTTTTGAATTCCGGTTCGTTGAGTGGCCTGTGGCGCACTATTAATCTTGAATTATTAGGCTGAGTACCAGGCTTAAGGCGACGCTTACTCAAACGAACCCTTTAATTAAAACATCAATATCAATGTTAGACGATAGCTTTAGATTGGCCAAATGTGCTACTGATTTATAGCAATGCAACTTACCTTGTTTCTAATTCATTGTAGTATACACCCGAATTCCTAAACACAACAAAGTAGTTTTCTTCGTAGCCCTTGGAAGCTTTGTTTTTCACGTTCCAGTTGTATTCTCGGGCCATTTTGTAGTCATACCTTAAGAGTGGAAAACAAAATGTTAATAATATGCGGATACTTACCTATCACAACAGGCTACTTAAATGTGTACATACTCCTCCTCATCCACATATTCGACGCCATTTTCCACATCTAGTTTTCGTTTTCCTAACGTCTCATCTGTTGGTAAAAAGTAAGCGACGAACTGTTCGCCACTTTCATCCATCACACCTCTGAAAACAGAAAAAGGGATTCCTCACAACCATATAGTGAGAGAGGGAAACACTTCGTTGAATTTATAATCAAAGTACATAACGGCATACCGAATCATAGCCTGTGACATTTCTTCCAGCTGAGCAGGGAGAGGCCGCCCCATGGGAGCAGGATCAGAATCAAAAATGACTTGTGCACATGGATACTTCCACATCTATGATTGAAATTGAAGCATCAAAATTATCAACTGAATGAATTAAAAGGCAAAACCGACCATTTATTTCCGGTTACTTACCTCAAAATCGGGGAAAACTGACAGAACTTCCACAGGTGTGACGTGAGGTTTCGTGTGATGTTTCTCGATCTAGAAACCAAACAATGTGGCATTTATTATGGGAAGTTAAACTTGCCAAATTTGACTTGTTTTCAACTCACGTTAACTTTGGAATCATCAAACGTCTTATCGATTTCCTTAATTTGGCTTTCACGATCCATGTACAAATCTTGTTCTTTGAAATATCGCTTGACATTATACCCGACCCTGAATACGAAAATGAACACTTAAGATAACCTTACGGAACAAAATAACCACAGATTACAAGTTAGTTTAACGATTTTTCAGAAACATACTTTGTTTCGGTTTTTTCCGTCGAAGGCTGGAATCGAGTGTACTCTGTAGAAATATATTCGGTACGTCGTAGCCACGAGACACTTTTTGCATGATGACGAGATCTTGATAACAAATTTTGTTACAATTAAAATCACAAAGCGAATTTTGTAGTTTCTAGTCGGGGTTATGTCATTTTACTAGCTAAATACCGTTTTGAGTCTGTAGGTTGCACAACTTCCTCTTCCAGTAGTTTTTCATCTGCCGGATCCAAAATAACTACAGGGAATTAAAAAAATCGGATGAAATTTACTGGCTATTGAAATATATATTTATGATATCATGAAACAAACTGAATATACTGACCACTGGGAAGAATTGCATATGTATCCGAATTTATTAGATCAATAGGCACACCTAGATCATGTTCGGTTAAAAGGTCATGTTTGTAATTCCTCTCTAAAGACGTTGGATTGTACTGTACAAACCTGAAATGTGAAATAATATGTTATAGACATGTGGAAGCAAGATAACGAAAACAAACCGACAATACAAGGCTAGGCCTAGTTTATCTCTACTTTACAACTTACCTATTTGATTCAAATGGGTACGTGATAAACTTGGGATCAAACGGAATGTCTGGCAATGTATTACAGTATTTTACTCTGCAAACTAATTCTGATCTGTAATTAAATACGGTGTAAACACAGTCAGATGCATGATGTACGCATTTTCAATACGACGGCTATCTCGTACATAAAACTTACTTTTTGTCAGCATTAGCTCTCTGTCTTTTATCAATATCGCTCCTGTGACCAGTTTGTATTGTCGGTGCCATTATTGATTTTTCTGCGAAAGCAATGTGATTTTACACATTAAATACACGAAATATTATTAAAATTCACGTCAACATACTGATCCCTTGTTTGCGGTCGAGAATGGCGGCTGCCATGTTGGGAGTACATAACACTTGAATCGGCAATACGGTGTTGTGTAGAATACAATATTGGTGATAATATAATAATTTTATTTTACTTTAATTTCATAATTTACTTTCATCTTGATGTACTTAAGGAAATTATTTAAAGAATAAGAAGGAGAAGCTGCTACCTAAGTAGGAATTGCATTTTTGCAAAGTATGAACTTTCGCTCCTCATTGTGAATTACTACCAGAGAATTCCAAAACGGCTGCCGTATATAATTTACAATGCGGCTTCAATTTTTGACCGGTATCAGCAAAGGTATGAATGCGCAGGAACTTCGTTTCTAGTCGTATTTTTCACTTCGCACGTGTTTTGATTAACGTTCACTTTCCAAAAGAAAATAACTTATAATGGCTGCGCCAACACAAGGACAGATTCTTCAAATGCAAAATATGTTACAGGCACAAGCTAATCAACAACAAGTGCAACAACAGCAGCAGCAGCAACAGCAACAACAACAACAACAACAACAACCCATGGTTCAACAGCCTATGGTACAACAACCACAACAGTCCCAAATGCAATCCACACAGGATGCACAAAAAATTGACAATATTTCCAAAGTGAAATCATTAATTTGGCCCCTAAAGGAATCTTTAGCGGTAAGTTCATTTGCTTAATCAACCGGTAATGAAGATTAGGTTGTCTTTAGGTGATCTTTGTGAAATTGTCAGTCATGGAGTAGAGTATGAAACGTTTCTGTAGTTGCATAACCATGGTCAGATTACAACAGCTTTTGCATGAAAATAGGTCTCAGAAATTATTTGTCATCCATAGCTGATTGTTAGTAGATATCTGTTTAGCGAAAGTATAAATTTACTGCATGCATGAAGATACAAGTTAAGTGTTTGGTGATGTTATTGTAATTCAATCGTCTATAGCATGCAGCCAGTAAGACTAAATGGGCATGACCATTTTGAAGTGATCAGTGAATTTGAATAATACCAAAGTTACATTAAAACGTTTGTATTTCAGAGTTGCATGAGGGTGGCATCATATAATATTTCCTACAACGCTTCAGTAGATGCAGGACTGTAAGTAGTTCCCATGTTGACATGGATTTTCATTTAATAAAATTCACACTCCTGTCACAAGGTTAGCTTATCTTTTAAATTGAATTTCTACTATGACTAATAATTTATTGTCCCGAGTTTAGGCTAACCCTTGTGATAGTTGTGATTTTTACAAAACGTATTGGTATTTAAAATATAAGTTTTATTTGTAGAAAGGGTGCTGATGTACAACCCCAACGGTTTGACAAATGTTTGGAGGATTTTTACGCAATTTGTGACCAAATTGAATTAAATTTGGTATGTTGCATAGAATATGCTCAGTTTTTTGTATCAGAAATAAGCTGCAAAATGTTTCAGGCGATTGAAATGTTAAAATGCTGGAAATGGTAAAAATTCTAACAATGATTTTATGAAATGCAAAATATGTCAATTGTGTTCGTTTTACATTCTTCTGATTTAATTCATTTTAAAAAAAAATCAATGAAAAGTTTCAAATTTCAAAAAGCAGTTTACAGAAATATTCTACAAGGTGAAATATTATTTCTGTAATGACAATCATTTGTTAAAATAACATGTTATGAATTTTGATCAAATACCAGTATTGGCTGAGGATTGCCTTAATGCATTATAGAAAAGTAACTTTCTTTTTCAAATCTCTAATTTTCAGAAAGTGGCGTTAGATTGTTCAAATCTTGCTTCAAGTAGTCAGAAGTACACACCATTTATTGTCTCTGCCAATAAACCAGATGGTCCCAGCACAACAGACTCCTATAACTATAGCCAATTAATTAGCACAGTTAAGACACAGGTTGCACATGCTAAAGAAATTCATGATTCTTTAACAGATGCTGCTGGAACAATGAATAATAACGAATAAATGAATGTGTTTGAAAGAACAGACTAATATACTATTTATAAAAACCAAGTTTTTGTTTTACTTTAAGTTAGAACCGCTCACTTGACATTTCAACATTTCTATTGCTCTAGTTTTCTCATCATATAGTCCAATTTATTTCTTTGTCGTGCTTCTTCTGTCCTACTAGAAACCATACATATCTATTAAAATTCATCAAACAGTAGGTAAAATTCACACATTTTATTCACACATTCACTTTCATCTTTTCACCTTTAGACAAACACTATTTACAATAGCTAGCAATGCCAGGTTATAACTTTTAAGTGTTTTTGCAAACTTGGACAGAGCGTAAATATTGGGGGGAAATATTTGATTGTTAGCAGTATCAATGCTATATCGTAAAAGTTGGTTTTTTGAATTTGCACTCTAAAGAGGCATTCATAACTGTAGTAGAACCCTGTTGAGAAGTTTTTGAAGAGACTGGAGCTTTAAAACTTATTAATTGGGAAAATCTGGTAATAACACAGAAAAAACACGTTTTCTTTTAACATGCCATCAAGTTGAGAAATTGTTTGTACGTTTTTTGCATTCTAGGACAACTGCACAAAGGGGCAAAAGCCTACCAAAATTAATCTAATCTAACTTGACCTAAATTATCTTTCTGTGATTTTGTATCATCATTAGTCCTTTGACTGTGTATTGTTTCATAACTTCCGCTCGAAAAAATGTGGGGTTAGCTTCCACTTTTCAAATTGGTTAACTTAGTGATTGGCAAATCCTTAGCTTTTCCAAGTTAAAGCGCCTCATTTGTAGGTAAATACATGGATTGTGACTCTAAAACTTGTTGCACTCTTGGTCCATGATATTAGACTTGAACGGGGAAACGTCTTTAAGTGGGGTAGCCTTATACAGTGTAAAAGTTACATTAATCCTATGGGATTTATTTCATGACTGCAAAAATGTGACTTTTTAAAGGAGGAAGTATTATTAAGCTGGTTCCACTCTACTTATCAATATTCAATATTTAACTAAGTGAACAATTGGAAGGAGAAGAAATAAAAACTTGATTTATGAGCTATACGATGAATTTTCTCAATAATACATAGACATGGTTAAATTAGGATTTTGTGACTACAACTGCTAACGAGTATTTTAATACAGTTGTTGAAGTGTTAAATATTTACAATAATATGAGATTTATGGAAACTTCACTGACAATTTTATCGTGTAAAAAATCTTATATCAGAATATCATTTGCAAAAGATGTACATAGATGTTGGTCGCTTTGATGGCTGATGATACTTGTCATTAATCTACGAACAAAAACAAAAAGCAAGATTAGGTTCACTTAAGTACAGCAATTAGGCGTTCTATTCTAACATTAATATATGCAATTAAGTAATTGGGTGGTATTTAGCAATGTTGGAAATCCAAAAATTACATGAAATGCGCTTTAGCCAGTAGCCTATATTACATTTTATTTGGATCAAATTTCCTTGTTTTAACGGTACACAAACTATCAGGAGATCCAAGATGTAATTTTTTTTAGTTGTCTCTTAGAATTTGAATATTGCACATTTTTATAGCAACCATATGAACTTAGTGGACTTTAATAAAATCAACAAGTTTAAATGTTAAATTCAAATGCAACTTTGGTCTATTTTTACAAACGAGTCAAGTCCAGATCCCATAGTGAAATCTGACACGTCATGCAGGATTTTTCGAATCATGTTTATATCTGCCCAGCAACAGACTCGCCAAAATGGTTTAAATTTAAAACAAACGACGCAAATAAAACTTAACAACACAAGTACAGACTAAGCTGCCAATGACCGTCAAGCATCCAACATTGTGTCAATTAGTAAGTTATTAAATCACATTAGCTTTAACGACCACTTCACTGACATTATCAATTAATTTCCTGCTAATGTAAACATCAATTTGTTTACCACTTTCAACCCCTTTTATGCGAAACATTTCCCCTTATTTATTGCTGGCTGTTTTCTTCCTTTTTAGAGGACAAACTTAAAGTACGTGTTGTACTTATTCAACCTGAAACACATTGTCCTTGACATGTCAGATCACGAGTCTGTAATACTTGTGTGGTTAGATATAGTTACCAGATACAGACGTATCTGGTAACCATACTTCAGCTATAACAGTTGCTCGATGGCATTTTGAGGTTTAATCATCATTGCTGGAGAACTCTCTTGCTTATTCAGCATTAGCACAGCTAGCTGCAGATACCATATGCTGTTGAAAGTTTATGTATTTTAGTTTGGAGGTCAACAAACACTTACTCGATCGCATCCAAACATTTCTTGAGATGCATAAGTTATATACAAGAAACCATCGTCATCTTTGTTGTCTCTGTAAATCTCTCCCATTGTTTTGGAAAGACTTGCCAGACTTTTGTTGTTCACCATTAAATAAAATGCTTGGTTGGAATTAAGATGTAAACGGTTTCTGCAATAGATAAATAAATGTTAATTTATATGTTGGTACTTGAAGATGTGTTAAGCGGAAAGTTATGGATGCTAATGAAGATGTTAAGAGTATTAAGTTCAGAATGCCAGAAGAAGAAAAAACTTAAAGAGAAAAAGAAATGAGTCACTGCATTTATTTAGTGCTCTATTGTTTATCACAATTTATTTCAAATATGTTACTTCAATAGCAAGTTAAAATTTGAGTGCACTCCTGTATTATTCATCCTTGATTTTTGGAACCACCGATCTTTTGGCTTGCGTATATTTTTTCGACATCATGAACATGGAACACATACCTAATTATTGTGACAAACTGTGACATTGTTAACTCCTGCGGAACTAAGAATTTCATCTTATCTAAAATTGGCAGTTGATATTCATTTTGATACTTTTCGACCACCACCTAAAACAATAAAAATTAGCATTAATATACAATCTATCTTTGCAGCCTTACTTCCCTTGCAACTTACAAATTCTACATGGAATTTAAAATTTCATGCCCTGTGAAATGGAAATTTGATACCATTTCAGTGCATTATTTTAAATTTTACAGGTGGGGTTAGTGAGTGAGAAATGTAACTGTAGTTTCATTTTGGAAATTCTAGTATGATCTTTGTTCATGGTTGAATATGTGACGACGACTAACTGGAAACAGAGTTGCAACTAAAGTGTAAACATCTAAAGTCCTCCTTTAATTCTTTTACACTAATTTCTCCGAACTTGTAAGGTCAAAAGTTTTGTGCAAACCACCACAATCAAGATGCAACTATGTTTTAAGATAACTATCCCAACCCAATAATATTTTTAAACATATAAACAAGAAAACTCATGAACATGTTTTTAAAAAGAATATATGGACATGAAATTGGCATAAAGATGAAATGTGATATTTTAAAGGGAAAACATAATTCATTGGTCATCTCCAGATAAAAAAAAACTACCAACTATGAATTTGTAGTTGTTTTTTTCAAAAAACCTTGTTTTTGTTTGGCGGTACACCAATTCTAACTAGAAAATAAATAATATCCACCCCTGACTTGTCCAAGTTTTGTGATGTAAGCAGGTTGTTTACCTATATGAAAGTGAAAAACGTGAAGGACAGCACGTTTTTATTGAAAATACTGTCGAAAAATGCTAATCAATGGTTTTGATGGCATGTTTTCTACTTATCTAGGCTACTAGATCCCCAATTTGATAACCCAGTTAGTCCACTCAACATGGGCAAAAACTATATATATATATATAAGGCCAAGTATGTATTTATAACAATATCCATTCATTCGTAACAGCGATTTATTTCTTTATTAATTAGACAAAATCCTATACAAACTTCAGCTACTGATGGCTAAACTACTTTACATTCTCATGATCTCAAACCGACCATTTTGTTTCACTTGTTTATATATATATGTGTATACAAAATATAAAGATGTCTGCAGTATGGCGTCAGGCTTCTTCCATTGAAACTTATATTAATTACAAAATTCTACATATTGTATTTCAAATAGCCAGTTTAACCTGGTTCCGGATATTTTTCCGCAGATTCTATTGCAAAATACAACTCGAAAGTCCTTGTAACCCATCGTATTTAACTAAGTAAATGTAGCTTATTTTGAGAAAACCTAGCCACACGTATACGAAATTCTATAACGGGTTTATTTCATTTCCTGGCTGGCTCGTTTAATATCAAAGTTTTCTAGAGATGCATGCCTAGGATGTTTAACATTTAAGTAGATTAAAGGCTTTTAGCATGTTGGAGTGCGATTTCCAATACGTATTCCCACCAATGTTTTTCTAAGAAAAAAATAGTTTCACGGCCTCCACTTTTGTGAAAAGATTACAAAATATTTGAAAAATATACTTCATGAATGCACCTGGCCACTTTTTAAAAAACAGTTGTAATTGCATTAATTTGTTTGGTGTACCTTGCCTTGAGATAGATATACTCTAGTTTATTCCCTTTCCTATTACTCAATTTGTGTGCTTATTTACTAGTATGTAAATCACTTGACCATTCAGTGTCCTGATTACTGGAAAGGATGTCCTATGTTATCAGTGTCTGTTATGGCGGTAGTCATAATAGACATTTTGTTATATTTAGTAAAAACTTTCTATATCTTAGTCTGTCTGGAAAATAATATTTTCGAAAGGCCAACATCCAATGGGGGCAGCAGGTTTAGGATCAACGTCTCAGTAAATTGCAAATTTCCGAATAAATCTAGTTGTTTACGTGATGTTCCACTAATTAATGGTGTACTAAAGGACGCTTTGGGGCGTTTACATAGTGTTTACTGAAAATCTTAATCAGAATCAAAATTGTCCACAGAGGATTTTATTGATGTTTCATGTGACCAGAAGTTATTGCGAGATTTCTTGTGCCTACAGTACCACGACTTCATAGACAGCTCATCATGCATCATTTCTTTTTATGCCCTCAATGACCCGTTGATGCAATGGAAATTTTTGGTTGCTTTTAAACATAACTATTGGGAGGCATAATTTAGATCAACACGTTTCATTAAGAACTACATGGGATAACCGTCCGTTTATTGTGTTGTTAGGCCTTTAGTTTAGAAAATATTTAAAATTAATCCAATTTTATTTTTTCAAAATGTTCAAAATTCGATATGGTGAAATAAAACTAAAAAACCCTTGATTGTTACAGCTTGCCATTTAAGATGCATAATCAATATACATAGTAGTATATCCACTTGTATGCCCAATTATGTTCTATCAATATGCTATATTGACATTTTACTTACTGGTAGTTTTGTTGGAAACTTTTCCCTGATTCCAGCAACTTCTTCTTTTCTTGTAGCTGAAAAATTTAAATAATTTTGATAATCTCAGTAAACAAATACTAATCACTTGCATATATGCACCATATTCTAAAATGTACAGATAAAGCCTATACTGTATAATGGATCTCAAGCAAAAATAATTTACTATTTTAAATTTTATTAGACCATTTTTAGAAATTAGTCATTAAACGAGAAAGGTCAATTTTATTTCTTTAGAATACAATTTACGAATAGAGATGTTTAAAATGGCACAATAATGAATTTCATTTTGATTTATTTCTCAGTGTTATTCACTTTTTCATAGTTGTAACATCACAGATTAAATACCAAAAATGCAAGTGAATATAAAATTTACTTAAATTATTATTTTTTGGATTAAACCTCTGACATTAGATTATTTGTGATTATATGTCCTTAACACGCTTTCCAGAAAGATACACATCAATTTCTAAAATGTGACCGCCAACAAACGATGAAATTCCTCTTTATTAACCTATTAAGCCTTACTCGCATTTTAAAGGGGATTGAAACCCTATCCCTTTCAACGGGTAAATTTGCAACGACACTCATAGCCAAACAAAATGAGATTAAATAAAAATAAAAATTGTTTAAAATAGCTTAATAAATCAGCAAGATCATTCGCTTGTCGTTTTTCACTTTAAAATAGTAGATTTTTTAATTTAAATTATTATTTGAATTTTTGCACTCACAACTTTGCCTATCTCATGCTGCCACCTGCTGGCAGCGTGTGCAAAATAATGGACATCTTTCAACTTGTTTATTAATTTTAAAAAAATGTACTATTTTAAAGTGAAAAGCGACAAGCGAATGACCTTGCCGATTTATCAAGCTATTTTAAACAATTTTTATTTTTATTTAATCTCTTTTTGTTTAGCTGTGAGTGTTGTTCCAAATTTACCCATTGAAATGGATAGGGTTTCAATCCCTCTTAAACTTGTACTTTCAATTTAGGGGATGATAAATTTTACACCAGCAATTTCCTGAAGTGTTTGTTAGTGTTTAAGTTTAACTAGTATTATAACAGCAGCAAGGAAAAATGGATGTTATTCCAAATATAGTGAATTAGACAATGTCAAAAATTCTTAACGGGGATTGAAACCCTATCTTTTTCAACGGGTAAATTTGCAACGACACTCACAGCCAAACAAAAATAGATTAAATAAAAATAAAAATTGTTTAAAATAGATTGATAAATCAGCAAGGTCATTCGCTTGTCGTTTTTCACTTTAAAATAGTAGATTTTTTAAAAATTACTAAACAAGTTTGAAAAATGTCTGTTATTTTGCACACGCTGCCAGCAGGTGGCAGCATGAGATAGGCAAGTTGCGAGTGCAAAAATTCAAATAATAATTTAAATTATAAAAATCTACTATTTTAAAGTAAAAAACGACAAGCGAATGACCTTGCTGATTTATCAAGCTATTTTAAACAATTTCTATTTTTATTTAATCTCTTTTTGTTTGGCTGTGAATGTCGTTGCAAATTTACCCATTGAAAATGATAGGGTTTCAAACCCCGTTAAAACTATAATTTTTTCCCATTGTTTAAACTTACAGAATGTCTTCCTTTGCTTGAACGATTTGAATGAACCTCCATTTAAATCGGGTGTCATCTTCTTATCCTTGTTTCTCAACGCACCAATGGTTTTCGATTTGTCTTTTTTATAAAGTGGAAATGAAAACTAGGAATAAAAACTTTGATAATAAAAAATGTTGAGGAAAAACCTTAGCTTTTGCTAGCTCTAACCACACGAGAATCTCGCTTTGCACGTTGCCAACTGTCCTGTTGTCCGCACACTATATTTGAAGGTCGACCTCTGACCTCATCGCCGCGCGCTGTGATTGGCTATCAGAAACTCATTTAGATCGAGAGCTAAAGTTTATTGGCCAAAATGACTCACACCTCCGGTTGTGACGAGTTATGTTTGCCAAAATAATTTCACGTACAATACATCATGCTGTACATGTAGATAGTGTCATAACTATTAGATGTATATTTCAGTTATTCAAGATGAAATCCATTCTATAATTACTGTCATTATGCCATACTCCTTTAAACATCCAACCTCAAATGCATTAGAAATCTCCCTTAATTTGAACTAACCATTGGACTCGATCTTGTCACCTCCCAATAGGTTTGTTACGTTTCTAAGGATTTCTCCAAAATTTATACAACGAAATATTCACTATCAAAAATAAACGAAATCGTAATTACATCTGTCATATTTTAATCTTAAGTGGTGTTTTAATCTAAGCTAAATGGTGAAAACGATTTCGTTAGTAAACCAAGCCGGATGTTCAAGGTCCCAATGTCAACCACCGTGGAATTTGCCACAACTCTTTTTCCAAGTTAAATTGTGCGCTTTTCAGCGTGGTAGAAACACGTTTTACAAACAGTGTTTGCGTGTCTGTGACAAGAATTTATTTAATGGTCTTAATCCAATGTCCTCTTTTTGGCATTTTTTAATGATAATCCCATGTTTCTGCTAAAAATAATTCAACATAGGATGTTGATTTTGCTCATATTCATTTTTTTAAATGGTTATTATTATTTTTGCAAGAAACCGTGAAATTTAATATTTTGCTAAAATGCATATTTAAAAATAAATAACATACACACATAGCGTATGTATGTGTGTGCTACAAAATGTATTGTAGTGTTGATATGTCCGCCTGAAAATATAGAATCGAATTTTAACACGCCGAAAAATCGTATTTTTACTGGACCAAAATTGCAGTTTTACCGCAGAATAATGTAATTTTTATTGCAGGAAAATTAGACTTCTACTTCATAAAAATGGTGTTTTTTTACAATGTCTTGTTATAACGGTGTTTTGTGTCACAAAATAATTTCTTCAAGAACCAAAATTTTTGTTTAAAAAAAAAAAAGAAAAAAAAGAGCTGATATGCTTTCATTAAATCGGACGAATATGTGTTTGAAGCTACAATACGGATTTTCCCTGGCTAATTTTGCCCTAATTGGATTAGGAATTAGTAAGTATGTGCGAGATGACCTACAAATATCCCGAAGTTATAATAAACGAAATAAAATGTGGAAGGTTCACCATGTTTGACAAGCAGAGACAGAGTTAGTATTTGAAATTTCTCAGTGTAAAAGTGCTTTAGAAATTTTGTTCAACTGCCATTGGTTTGCTTTTCATTTTTTATTATCCATTTCTTCTACATGAAATATATAAGTATACGGTAGTTTTATCCTTTACATTTTTCAGAACTTTCTCCATAAGCAACTCGCTAAAGGTGCTGTTAAAGTTTGAATTTTTTTTTTTTTTCTCACTTTACAAAGACGATTATTCAGAACAAACTCGTAATGTTTCAATACATGTCTGTAGTTTCTGTACTAAGCTGTCGACGTCTTCTGCACGAAGTTCTCATATCGTTTTGCTTTCCTTTGAAGTATATTAAGTATATAATCACGAGATTGCCAATGATGAAACACAAGGAGAATGTCGCAATTATGGCGTAATAAGTTTCGCCAAAATATTCGGAGAACGAAAAAACTGAAAAATCATCTGAAAATACAGGAAAAATTATAAAAAATATATATACATATACGTTTGATTATAAGATTATCATTTTGAGGTCAACTAACTGATTAATTTAATAAAGTGAATCAAAAATGGTTTGAGGTAGCTCAGAGGAGTAATCAAAGGTTTACTGTGTTTTTACACTTTCAATAAAAAGAACTTAAAATTAAAACTAGTAGTATACGCTTTCAAGTTGGTTAAGGTATTTTTTAAGAACACAGCAAATTGTTTTTTACCATAAGAAGTAGATGTGTTTGTTGCCTCATTATCGGTGAAATTTCCCTCTGGCAAGCTCTCATTTGTAGTTGTTATTTCCCCTATAGCTCTTCCGGTGGGAAAATTTGAAAAAGCCTCTACTTCGGATGAACTCGTAGAATTTTTAGTCTCTGAAAGTTAATATTTGAAATTTAAAACCAAAGCATCCATTCGTAACTTTCGTGAAACCCTTTGCCTGCAAGACTGCCTGAACACACTTAATAAAAAAACAAAACCTTAATAATATTTGATTAATTCTACAAGTTTATCACATGCATGTCTCACAAAACTGGCTATTAAACAACATTTAAAATGAAGATTTCATTATTTATTTTTGGGACTAAATAAATTAATTTTGAATGTGGTATTTATTATCAAATGGCTCGTTTTTCAAAGAACGAAAAAGATTATGCAATCAACAAAATAAGGTTAAATAACTGTGCTTTTGGTTTATTGCAGTCATCTATTTTTTTTTTTTTTCAAAATTCGCAATGATGATAACATGATGTTTGCAATATATGTAAAATTTGGGTTAACCACGATTGTTTTTGACATTATTATGCATGGCATTCGTAACCGAATTTTAAAATGTGGGTAACAATACTAAAAGAAAGGTTCATAATTTATGTTGAGTTTCCATTTTTGTAAAAAAAAAAGCATTTTAAATAATATTATATTATTTAGAATTTTTTGAAATTTACTATCTGCATTTGTGACGTAGCATACATCATCTCTAATCAAACATAAAATGCGACTACTATTCAGTTGTTTCATAACTAAATTTAATCGACAATTTACATCAATCCTGTTTTTTTAAAAATTGCCAATGTTTATGTAGAATGATGCTATTGTAATGGGCAAGAGTACTAATCAAGCCCAAAATATGGATTTTTTAAAACTTTGTTTGTTGATTGATAAACTAATGTCATAACTTATGTACCATTTTTACCATTAGTTAAAAATAATTTGTTGCTTGTGCTAACCTTTATTAATTGACCCAAAACGATCGTCCGTAACAGTTGTCATTATGGAAGCATTCTGATGGAAGGGTAACCTTGACCAATAGCCTCGTTTTGTTGATGGTTTATCATGACCAGTTGCATGACCATGACGTGTTGATAGGCGAGTTGTGCCAGAATAACGTGTGATTTCATCAGTGGCAAGGATTGTTGGAAATCCGAAATGAATGGACACAGTATGACCGGAGAAATTAGCTTTCACTGTGGCTCTTGGGGAATTTAAAGATTTTGTCGAAACTGGCGTAACACCTGTTGAAATAGTTCGTCCTGGTAGTGGTGCAGTTGTCCCACTGCCATACAGTAGCAACTCTGGTGATAAACAAAAATAAATGGAAGAAACGGCGAAGTTATAGCGTATCTGAGTTTATGAGCTGTATGACAAAATGCCAAGTTTGAAGTTTACAAGCTATTTGTTTGCTTGCCACTGGATGGTAAAATATCGATACCTACACTATACAATTTTAAAAGCAAAGTGGATTTAGTGTATGCATAGTGCTAAGAACTTTTAAAACAACTTAAAAATAAATAAACAATTATTTTGTGTTTTTATTAATCCTTCTAGCATCGAAAATAATTTCCGGAAGGATTCCTGCATTCCTATACCCACAGTCGTATAATTTGGAAAAAAATAATTTAAAAAAAAACAGTAGGAATACTATCTTAAATCACCAAACAGCGGTTTAGAAAAATTCTGAGCAAAGACGTTTTCTATTTTAAGGTTAGGACCTTCTGCAGGTCATCATTTCAGGAATCTTACTCCAGACATGCAAGTCAAGTGTCTGAACTTGATAAAAGTCGCATCATTTTTCTTTGTTTACTTGGTAACTGCTAAGCTCGCATATGCACTGTGGGACTCAGTCCCAATTTAGAATATATTTTTTGGATTTGGATTTTTTTTTTGTTAATTTATAACGGATGTTATCTTTAAAAACAATTTTCTCCAATATGCAACCTTTCACGAAATTGTGTTAATCACTTTAGAAAGTTTGGAGCTTAACAGCAACATGTTTCATATTTGAAGTGATGTAGGTCACTTGTCTCGAAGAACGTCTTCCTCCTGCTACATGCCTCCCTTCTACTTACTCATATTTTCTTGATTTGTTGTTGACATTGATTTTGCACCATTCAAAGAAGATAGTTTAGTTGTTGCCAGTCGCACATGGTGTGAACTGGTCCTTAAATGATAGAAATTCTGTTTCTTCAGTGATCCTGATGGTCTCTTATATTGGCCTTGGATTGTTTCGGTTTCTCCTGGAGCAACCGTGGTTTTGAAATGTGTTTTCTGAGGTGGCGTTCTCAAGAAAGGTTTTATTGATGGTGGATTCATCCTGCCACGGTAATCTTTAAACGAGAGCAACAGCTTAGAAATTATGGATCGCATACTTGCGATTACACTGTATAGGTTGGTTGGGTAGAGTTTATGGGCCCAAAGGCAACTTAGGCTAAAAATGGCTTATTTTCTCGTCCATAGGAGAAATCTTCCAAATTGGAACATTGCAGGTATAAGGTTTAATAACACCCCTCTTTAATACATGGAATTTGGCTTCTTACTTACTTGGTAGTGTATTTTTCTCGTTTACATGGTAATTACCATTGGACTGGCTCGTTGACCTAATTGCAGTCTGGGAATAATACGTTTCTTGGTTCTGATGGTCGTTGAGAGGTGGTCGAGGAATAACCATTAAGTCTTGTTCATTATGGTCAGACAGCAGGTGACTGTCTTCGTAAAGCTCAGTTGGGATCTGCCACAGGAAGTGGTTGTCTTCGGTGACCTTCTTTGCATTCATAGGATGTTCTGAGCCAGCCCCATTCAGGGGACCAATTGATTTTCCATTGACATGTTTTTTAAATCCGTCATGGAAATTTCCGTAATCAGCTACCTTTGACAAAGTTGTCCAGTCTGCCATCGACAACTTGCTCCATGTAGTGGTTTTTGCATCGTAGGGCAACTTCCCATCTGTATGAATTACTGTTAAAGGGAGAATTAAGTCATTGTATTATTTAGAAAGCCATGGATCGTAATTTAAGGTAAATATATAACAAATTGTGAAAGACATGGTGTTAAAAAAATGAGCTTCCCAAATTAAAGTTTTTCTGCCAAACTTTTCAAACTTTAATTAACATTTTGTTTATTTGTAAAATAAGTGTAAGATTCAATCGGCAAAATAAGTAAGCCCTACCTATTTTGGGGAAAATACTACAAATCACGTTTTTTATTTGGAAAAAAGTTACCTTCTTCTATCCTGGAATTGATGGAAGTTCCATTCGATAAGGTTAAATAACCTGCTAATATCAAAATTGTTATCATGGCATGCTTTAAAGTTTAACTCTGGTGGATAATTTGCATACTTGGTAACGAAATAAAATTATTGGAAAGTATGTGCCGTGTTGCAATAAAAGGTTAATCACCCGTAAAGTTATGCAAATTTGCGCAGCTTTTTGGCGTTGTTGAAATTCTCAGATGAAAAATTTACTCCTGGCAATTTTTAACCTATAAGAATCGTACATTCTTTTTTTCTACGCATAATTTAATATTTTATTATTACTTTATTTAAAAAGAAATGTTTATCATTAACAAATTGGAAGGTCTAGTGTGAGGGTTTTTCTAATTAAATTCGGATCTACCATTTTCTTGTTTATCACTAACTGAGTTTTAGCGTAGAAACCTAATTGCTAACATATTTTTTCTCAGAAGAAACATGATCCACACCATATTCTCCAAATTAAGTTTCGAAAATGATGTCAAAGTTCATTTCCCTTCCTCAGACTCTGTTGAACGCCATTAGTTTTCATAGAGGACAAACGGCCAAATACATGTTTCGACGCTAAATTAGCAATGGAAATGTCAAAATTATTCTGGCTATTTTTATTAAGTTACTATTCGTCATCGGTAAGTTTTGTGCACGAAGGATATCCCAATCGTTATAATCCTTTTTATACTGATACCACAACGACTACGACAACAACAACTACATCAACCACTACACAGACTCCTTTTAACATACACGGAGCATCCATTGCTCGATTAGGTAAGTTTGAAAAAATCTTAATTTTTATTTTCATTTCCTTTGAACTCTCAAGTTAGGTTCTGTTCGTCAGTTTGGATTGTGTAAAACTATTAATTTCATTTATACTGTACATTTTAGTTGCTGATCCGAGCAATAAATGCCCTTCTGGATATGGGCAATATGCAACTACTTGTCTTAAAATGTCAAAAGATTTCGCTGGCTACAGCGCTGCGGAGAGCAAGTGTGAAGCTGATGGAGCAAAGCTGGCTTCTCCTAAGAATCAGCTGATTTATTCATATATGAAACAACTTGCAGAAGCTTCAAGGTATATTTAAGCGAGACTCATGCAGGGATGATTAAAATTGATTTTTTTCTGTAAATATTTCTAATATTTGTTTCATGGATTATTCATGCAGACTTATTTTTCAATATTTGTACAGTAAAGATCATTGTCAGAACTGTGATTCCGTTTCTCAAATGTACTTAAAAAAATTCCAGAATTTTAGCATGCGGGTCTTTCTGAATTGCTAAGTCTTTAACTACATTGAACTTTCAGGCACATAATTTTCAACTTTTTCATCATGTTTTTTTCAGGACTGGCAGCTATTGGGTTGGGTTGAAAAAAGTGCAGGATAAATGGATGTTTGGGGATAATACACCAATCGATGGATTTAGCCAGTGGGCACCCGGACAACCGATGTCAGGAGACGATAACGAGTGTGCTGTTATGGCCATGAGGTTTAACCATTTATGGTTATCAACTGGTTGCAAATGGGCGTGGCGGTACATCTGCCAGTTTGATTTGGATAAAGGATCACACCCTTCAATGCCAACACTTAGTATGAAAATTTAAATATTATCTATTAATTAATTCCTATCAAATACCAGTTTCTTAGCAACTTGATCATTTTTGAAAATAAGCCGGAGAAAAATTAATGCATAAATGTTCACGATTTATAGTTATGCTTTAGTCAAAGCAAGAAAAAAAAAATTATAAAATTTGATTTAGATTTGTCTTCATCAACTATGGAATCGGCATCAAGAAATTGATGTCGATTCCATATTTGATTGATGAAAATATTCACGAAGTTGCATGCAAAAAACACAAGAAACTCCAAAATTCTAAACTTCATTTTTATCATCAAAATAAGTCGTTTTTTTATATTTTTAAACGTGGCTTTCAAATCTTTAGCGACAGTTTATTGCAAGATACTTTCTAATGGAAATCTGACATATTGAATGAGGATGTGATAATTTATTAACTGTCTTATTGCTGGGTGTTCAATTTCAGGCTGCAACGCTAAGGAACTTAAACAGTATTTTCTCCATCCTTCAATGCCACATACAACTGATTTTTACGTTGTTGGAACTGCCATCCCGGTCGAGTGCGACATTGGTTATGGCGTGAAAAAGCCATTCCTCGTCGAATGTGGCTCTGGAGCGAAATGGGACATAGCCAAACCGTGTTTGCCTATTTGCCCGTATCGTAGTTTGACATCGCCTATAATGTATCTCAATTCGACGCTACCAAGAAATTTTCTGGAGGGTGATATTGTGTCCTTCACTTGCCCAAAAGACCACATGATTGTCGGGGAGCAGCATTCGCGCTGTCTTAAGAACCGTTCCTGGTCGACACCGCTTCCTCAGTGTATTCTAAGGAAGAAAGATTTGGGACGCAACGATTCCTCCCAGTCCCAATGCAACAATGTTTCGTCTCCGGTTGAAAATGTGCCAGATCCGATCGTGAATGCCGCACCGGACATTGAATTCCTCAAAGAAGGACAAAGCGTTCTGCTCTCCTGCACACAGCATTTCACCATCGAACCCAGGAGCATCCGAACCAGTGCCAAGGAGTGGACCTGGATGAAGGACCAAACCATAATTAGCGATACCGAACCCATATCGCCTAATCTGAAAGTGGATGAGACTGGATCTCTAATGATATTGAACATGACGCCGCAGCTGGAGGGGTTGTACACTTGTGTTTCATATGTCGACGAAGAAAGAGAACTTACCGTGCGATCCATATATGTGGCCATACGTCAAAAATGCAATATGAATTTTGAAATCAAAAGCGAAGATATGGTCGTCTTCGAGGGGGGATATGCTCTACTCAGATGTTACGTCGCCAATGCTACCATATCTTGGCAAAAAGGCATGATGCCAGTCACGAACGATGCTCACCATCGGGTTCTGCTGAACGGGGCACTCTTAATTAAAAACGCACGTAGCAAGGACACTGGCACGTATCGATGCTCGGCCGAAGACACGAAATCTCGTTGTCAAATCAGTCACTCCATTTCTGTGGAAATCGGCAACTCCTTGGAGGACATATGCGGCAAAGCGAAGCATTCTCAGGACTTATCGGAAATCGATCGTGGCAAAATTGTTGGCGGTGAGGAAGCGCCGAAGGGTTCTCATCCCTGGATCGCTCTGATCATCGGTGACATTCCTCGTGCCAGGGGAAAGCCCAGCAAAGTGTTCTGTGGGGGCTCTCTGGTAAACAACTACTGGGTGGTAACGGCAGCACATTGCATGAGATCTATAAAGAAGCAGGAGGATTCATCATATCTGAAGATCAAACTGGGAAAACACGACCGCACCAACATGGAGAAGGACGAGAGGACTTTCACAATCGAAAGAATCGTGATGCACCCCTACTTTGATGAGGAGTCGTTCGATAACGACGTTGCTTTGTTGAAGCTCTCAGATCGCGTGTTTTATTCACACGCTATTTTACCCATTTGCTTGCCGCCACCAAATTTCATGCAGCAGTTTCATCCGTTCGAGCAAACCGGAGCAGCAGGATTAGTTGCTGGATGGGGCCAAATGAAGGAATCTGGTCTCCAACCTGCAGAGCTTAGAGCTGTCGAATTGCCTCTGATCGATTTCACGTTTTGTAAGCGATCTACCTCGGCTACCATGACTGAAAACATGTTTTGTGCGGGCTACAAGCTTTCTACGGGAGATGCTTGCAAAGGAGATAGCGGTGGTCCCTTTGAAATGTCCTACAAAGGAAAAGCATACCTTGCCGGCATTGTAAGCTGGGGAGAAGGCTGCGCACGGCCGGCTAAATATGGATTTTATTCTAAAGTCGAGAATTTCCTAGATTTTATCCTAAAACACATCAACTAAAAAATAATGTGCTTTAAATGCTCTGCGGTTTGTTACATTGCAAATAAAGTTTAGCTAGCAATCCATAGGGAAAATATGTTATGAATGCCAGTTAGAAACCTGAGATAAATGTATAGCTGTATAGTATAGACAAATCTTGAGTTAATTTGTAGTTTTTTATAAACTGTAACTTATCTGACGTTGGCTGTACTGCATAGAACAAGTAAGTTACTTCAATCACATTTTACAGTACTTTTACTAAAATCTAATATGGCAGCTTACTTACCTGGTAACATCTTGTACTAAGTTTGCGTGTAGTGCAGTTCATATTAATATGGTCAACATTCATTCCTTTAACATTTTTAGTTTTGCTAGTTAAGTTTCATGGGCATTTTCATGTTTACAATATTTCGAGAGATAATATTATCATAAATTGCAAAGTGCTTTTCCAACATCCCAGTAAATTTAGCCTATCGCTTTCACGTTAAAAAATCGCTTAAAAATCTGCAATTTTAATTATGAACATATTTCAATTTTGTACACCTAAGGGGATTCTGATGTACCGGATGCGAGAAAACATGCGTAGATCTTCAGAATTTGCTACGTAAGGTGTAGTTTCATAAATTAGACATCTAAAAAGCTGAAACGTTGTCCATTCTGCGCATGATTAAATATTTGCCAGTGAAAATATGAGCATGTTTGTGTGCGCACTTAACAAAAACGACAAGCAATTTGTGGGCGATTAAATAGTTTAATCCCCACTACTATTTGATAAGGGTTCTATAAATATAAGTTGAAAACGATACCAGTCCATATTTCATTATTATATTTCATGTCAATTTTCTACGTTTTTACGTATTGTTTCTAAATTTAGTGCATTTTACTTGCGATAGTTACCAGAATTCTTAAACCATAATTTCCAATTAAATTGTGTAATCAGATATTGAAGATACACAGCCTGCAAAAGATTTATGAGAAACCTGGTAAATATATTCGTACATTACATGTATGTATATAACAAAATAAAATATAACGGCCATTTCTAGATTTTATATAATTTTATTACGATTTTGTAAAGCGATACACTCATGGTGCTAAAAGTGCGATTTCTGCATTCTTACTTTTTCATGTTTTTTTTCTGAATCTAAGTTGATTGAATCTGAAATGATATTATTATTCCAATTGGTTTTTTTAAAAATTATAAACATTAAACAAATTAAATATACTGTAGAAATGTTGATCAAGATTAAATTGTAAACGTAAATATACAATTTATCATTCCAAAAAGTGTGACCTACAGTGAATTTTTGTACTAGGAAGTAGATTTTAGATGTGCTGAGAACTATAGGCTGATAAGAATGAAGGCATTAAACTAGTAAGTGTTTCACAATGTTAGCTGTTGTGTTTGTGACGTGAGTTTATAGATATTGCTGCATGTGCATATGTGTCTGAATGCCTATAAAACACTAAGGAGGGATAATATCGCACAAATAACCATTACTCTGCGAGCACGGCACGTACTTGACCTGACCGAATGTGGCGCCTTCTTGGCTACTGAAAACAGAGCAGTTTTGGCTGGAGCCGGATTCGCCGCTGCCACTCTCTCTCTTTTCTCGCATTTCGGTAGATATTTCATTTTCTGGCGTCCTCTGAAATATCAATCAGGTTTATATTACAATACACGGTGAACGAGTATACTCTCAATATACAAATATAAGTATGATGAATAATCATCCCTGATATATATCGATCACAACTAAACCAAACTACACCTTTCTCCCCTAGTGCAGTCATTTTGTCCGTCCCCCCCCCCCTTTAGGGATGCCTTCCTAGAATGTTACTAACATGATTTTTTAAGTCTTCCAATTAAATTTCAAAGTGCTATTGCTCACCCGTAATGAGGTGGTAGAGGATGCGTTTTGTGGCCAAGGGGCTTCGCGCTTACTCTTCGACTTTGGCTCTGTCCTGTTGGCGATCCAGTAGACGGATGGCTTGCATTCCGGTCGCAACTTGAACAGTGCCGCTATGGAATTCTTCTTAAAACTGTTGGCCGACTCGTCGTAAATCATCAGGTTGGCCCCTGCAGGCTGCCCATATTGGCACAAAAATATGGCCATTGCGCGTGTCACGTTTATAGAGGTACAGGCCAAGCACTGCGGTTGACCCGTGATGTTCACGCACGTCCAGCCATAGGAACAGTTGCTGAAAGTGCAGTTAGGAGAAGCAACGGCAGGGGTGGTTGTTGTAGGTTCAGTACTGGTTGTTGTGGGTTTGGTACTGGTGGTTGTGGCTTCGGTGCTGGTTGTTGTGGGTTTGGTACTGGTTGTCAAGCTGGAGGTAGCAGGGTTGTTGCTGGTTGTCGAGGTAGCGACGGTAGCGCTGCTAACTGCCGTTGAGATGGGGTCACTACTAGTTGTCATCGTTGGAGGTGTGACAGGTGTCGTAGAACTCATTGGCAACTCTGCTGTGGTGATGCTCTGAAATATAAAAATAAGGGCCTAAGTTTTGAACCATGACAGGTTTTCTTCCGAAATGGACGAATTTTATACAAGAATTATCCACACATTTTAAGTGGACATTTTTTCCCTTTACATATAGCATCAATCATGATGAAATCATGAAGTTACAATGTGCAAATGAGTAAATTATTATTGCATAAAGTGAATTGGTACAAATTAAATGAAGCTTTTCAACCAAAATTTACGTGCTATTGTATACAAAGCAAAATTGAATATAATTTTCCATTGGGTTACCTGTGAAGTAGCTGTTGGGGGACTTGCAACGGGGCTGATGGTCAGAGGTTGCCCTTCAGCCGTCGTCCGGCCATAAACGGTCATTCCCGGACTGGCATTGAGACTGAGCTCATTACCGACAGGATTCTGCTCCAGCATCTGGCACTTGACATCATCTGGTCCGGACATCTGAAACCCGTTGCACGTTGATCCCTGGACAAAACACTTAATGGCGCAAGCCACTTTCGGGTTGGAGCCAGGAGTGCTTGACCACCATGGTCCTGCATCCGGCATGGCGGCATCGTCTTGGACCCTCACGAACGTGGCGTGATCGAAGCGACCTTTGACTTCTCTGGGCCCAGCGAAAAGCATGATTTGCAGGAGGGTCAGGGTGAGTTCAGCCGTGACCATCATGATGTTGACCTGTGCTTTAATGGCTAGTTTTGTGCTTGCAATCCCATTAT
This sequence comes from Julus scandinavius, assembly GCA_034696685.1. NCBI lineage: Eukaryota > Metazoa > Arthropoda > Diplopoda > Julida > Julidae > Julus > Julus scandinavius. The sequence continues at coordinate 794 of JAQGAE010000898.1, read as the reverse complement.
AATCCCCAGCTCGATTAAATCGCCCTGGTGATTAATGACAACTGTTTATGGAAATGCGATAAAGGCATACCTGGGTCTGTGTTTAATTGTTCGAATGCACTGCGTGTCGGCTACCATGTCCTACCACCCTCTCACCCGCAGAAACAAATTAATGACCGCTAAAAGCAATGTCAAGTATTGTGTCTGGCAGAAATATTGGTTAAGACTAAACAGTTGTCTGATGGATGACTTAATTTGTCTTTTATTACGTTCTATGGAGCTAAGGTTGCCTAAACAAATTCTTGACTGTTGACGATAGGTGGCGATTTTGGGGGTGTTCAACCAATTCTGAATCAATCCAACAAGTGAATTGTTTTTGTGTTAGAATTAGTGTTATTGGGCTTGAAAATATGAAATATCATGACAAAGTTTCAAAAAGTTAATATTTAAAGCCTACCTTAAAAAACTCGTGTTATTTCTAATTAATACTTATAAAAAGATGTGGAAAGTATGCTAAATATTTAGCATCATATAGGACCATATATATGTCATATTAAAGCGTAGTTAGTCCAATTCAAATTTTGAAAATATGTAACTTGCTAAGGAACCAATATTGTTTTTAGAAATTTCACCCACAGATTCAGAAAACTAAATGCTACGAAACACAATATGTATATTTGTTTCGTGGCATTTCAAATAAAGGTTTTTATCTAAATTTTAAAGCCAAGTTTTGAAGTCTGTTAGCTGCTCAGCTCGGGTGGGTTACTGCAGAGATGGATCGTGTAGACCTGGTACACATCCGGAAGCGGGTAAGA
>JAQGAE010000897.1:0-28291 GCA_034696685.1 Julus scandinavius | reverse complement strand
ATCTACCATTTCAAAGTGAAAAACGAAAAAGTGATACCATTGCTGATTTATCAAGCTATTTTAGACTATTTTTATTTTTATTTAATCTCTTTTGATTTGGCTGGAATTGTGTTTTAAAATTTCACCCATTGACAGTGATAGGGTTGTGATCCAGCTTAAGAAAATTATGCGATCAATTTTTATGCAAATACAAGCGTTATGAGCATCACAGCATTCAACCAGCGAAGAAAAATAATGCAAGTCTGCGTGTTTTTGCAAGCGGAATGCATTGGCTCAATGTGCGTCAACAACAGCCAAGTAAAAATACAGACGGAAGGCGCCAAAAACTCATTTGAAGACCTTAATTGCAATCAACAAAAACGCTGCGCATGCAATGAAGTGCGTCTGAGTGGATGAAACATAACGACTGGAAAGGAATGCAATCTATTTCATTGAACAATGCACACCACGTACAGTGTTTAAGTTCAGTGTCTATTAAGCGTATACATCACCAAAGTTTGCTACAGTAGCTACTGAATGGGGAGGAGGGCATCCATCCATCCTGCTTTTTAAGAAAACCTTGACGTTTCTAGGAGTTTAGGGAGAAAAAAAAACCTAGACGAAATCTTCATTTCACGTAAAAGGTGGGATTAACAAAGTGATTTTCCAACAGCTCCAGACTGATTTTTTTATTGAAATATAGCGTGTTTAGACCTCCCAGAGCCAGACAATTTTGAATCCTATATACGGATGTTTACAGATGTGCATAAATTAAACGCAAAATAGTTCTTACACACATCCCCTTAACCAATCTAAGCTTGATTGAATTCTATGTTATAATCATCATTCCTTGTCTAGAGACCAAATCACACGAATGTTTCCAACCGTTGCAGACTGATTTTTGTGTGAAATATTGCGTGTTTCGACCACCCAGATCCAGACAATTTTCTATACCCTACGGATGTTTACAGATGTGCATAAATTAAATGCAAAATGGCTCCTTAACCAACCTAAGCGTGGTTAATTTTTATTATAATCATCATTACTCGCCTAGAAACCAAAGCACAATTTTTTCTAATCTAATTAATACAACAAATTAAAAGCCACGAGACACCGTTAGTAATGTAACTTAATACATGGTGGATCAAAAGTAACATTGCCATGATATTGTTTTATCTCCTTTTAATTTTGCTCATAAATGCTAATTATTTAACATTCGATGACATTGTCGAGTAATGTTATTATTATTATAAAGCCCCAAATGAATTGGATTAATAATGGTAAGGAGCATAAATTCAAAAAATGAATCTATACTATGCCTATATTCGAACCCATTCTTATATTCATGATTCTTGTCGCTCATAAAACGTCAAATGTCTACTTTATAATGTAGACATCACGATCATACGATGTATGAAATGTAGCCATGTCATGTACACTTTATCGCTGGCAATGAAATCTTAAACTAATACATAATTCATGAGAGTCACAGGGTTCCATTCCCATTACCCGTATATATACAGACATGCTGCCAAACCATGTTTGTATTTTGGGAACCGAGATTGCATTTCCACTGTAAAAAGGTGCAAAACAGAGATGGAAATGAGGTGAAAAATATGCACTGCATTCTTTTTCCTTACAAACTTTAACATTACTATTATAAACTGCACCCCTTTTTATGTATATTACTATGATAACGACTTCAGGAAAGGAGGGCCTACAACCATAACGTTACATGAAACACAGAAGGGTTCTTTAAAAAACTAGTTCGGTGGAATGTAACCACTAACTTAAAAGATGGTCATACCTTTACTCACCCACACCATGGCTTTGCACGAGTTAATGAAGGTTATACACCTTGCAGTATACCTATTGTGGCATGTTATCTTAAAAGTCGAGCTTACCTGAAAAACATAAAAAATACAACATTAATAACGCATAATATATATTGTGGTATCAAAATATGTAATGTTGTGAAACAGTGGTATATTAAAAAAAAATAATTATCAATTCTTCGTTTAACTTCATCTGTAAAACAAATTCAATTTTCAAAAGTCATAATATTCATTGAGAATGTTGTAATGGTTGTATTAATCAGACATTAATTAACCAAGAGCTGTAGTAAATCCATTAATTGATACAATTCAACCATCAGATAAAACCATTTTTCAAGAAATTGAACTTGTCAAATCGATTCGCTAATTTTTGGGAAAAAATTTCTTTTTGGAATCGTGACCAGTTTACTTTGTGTAACTCATTTTGAAAATAGATGAGGGTGAAGGAAAATAAGGTCCAGCAAACCATCAGCATTTCCAGAGAACGAGTGTGTGCAGTCTTCATGCATACAAGACTATAAAGTTAACTCGTATAACTCAATGACTTTTATGAAATATTTAAAGTAGAATCTAGCGTTTGGATTTCCCTCATACATGTCATTCAGATTCATAAGAGTTTCCCTCAGGAGTCGCCCGTGCCATTGAAAGGTATAAGATTCCTCGAATTGAAAGGAGGAAAGAAATCCTCCTTCACATTCAGTTATTCATGTCATTGAAAACAAGTAATATAAATGCAAACTTTTAGGGAAGCAAATAGAGAAAGATGGTATAAAAAGGATCGAGATGTGATTATGTCCCAGAAATCGGATATTAAATTTCCGGTATCTTAAGTATTAATGATATATACTGTACATACGCTGAAAGGATGAACCACTTTATACAATGGACAACGACATAATAGGCGGAATGAAATTCAGGCAAGGATAGCAACGCGATAAAGAGAACTGGCGCCCATTATGGACAAAATTCACAAGCATGCAGTATTGAAGAACTGCCGTAAATGCACATTCAAAGACGTTATATAATTGGAAAATTTTCGTTAAATTCTTCGTGGCTTGCAATATTAAATTAAGAACCAATTGATAAGAAAACTGCAAAAACACAGAATATTCATCTTCGATCCATAACTTCATGTTCGATCTAAGTATATTATACAAAGGTTAAGAATTTTCTATCGACATAAGCAAACAAATATTTGCATGAAACCTGATGAAATGTTGTCCCATCCATAAATAAAATTTGGAAAATTATTTTGACATAGGATTACGTCTTTGTTGTCAGAATTAGGGACTGATTTCAATCCGCGCCTTGTAACGGAAGTGTACTGGCTAACGGCTGCGGCTTACGAAGCGGTATAACGGCTTACATAATATTTTCATAAAACGGTAGTCCATCGTTAACCAATTTGCGGTCGTATCCTTTACTCAGCATTATCGATATATATACACTTGAGTGCAAAAAATTCGACTCACCTGCAGGAATCGAGCAAAAATATGTTTTTCTCAGCAACCAAACGTCCGATTTAAAATCGGAAAAATGTTATTTGTAGACAATTTATTCCTGTTTATAATTCGCCTAGTGTGAAAAAGATTTCCGCTGAATTTCTCTAGAGAATAGCCTACAACTCGTGCGGCTACTTCTGGTGGAGTGGTCATCGAGAAACCATTAATTAACACTATGTCTGGATATGTGTTCAATAAACTCTGATAATCAAATTGCACTCAGAAACACTTACATCCGCAGGGGTACAACGATGCATATTGGCATAAACAACGCAAATTTGGGTTGCTTTAAGTTCAACATTTTTCTTCTCAAGGATGCATCTGAAATTTTATGACAATTAAGCGAATTATAAACAGGAATAATTGTTTACAAAACTCATTTTAACGATTTTAAATCGGACATTGGGTTGCTGAGAAAAACACGTTTTTACTTGATTCATGCAGGTGAGTCGATTATTTTGCACTTAAGTGTATATATTTTTTTAAATGCAAACATCATCAGATATTCTGCATATAAATTATACATGTTGTATATATATATATATATATATTGACCTGTTCACGAATTTGGTGCTTTAATGTCACCCGTGATTTTTAGAAAATGATGCTGTTCGAATAAGGTATTCATCAGCATCATTTTCCAAAAATCACAGGTGACATTGGGGCACCAAATTCGTGAACAGGTCATTGGACCTCGTCCTCTTTCTGATAACCCTTTCTTTACGAGTGTGTATTCCTCAGATTCCCCATATGGAGATTCCCTATGGCGTTCCACGTTCACATTTTTTTAAAGCCCCTTTTATGGTTTTCAATTTCCAACATGGACGGTTAGTGTCGCCATTACTGGCAGGCCTCGACGACTGGATATCACCCAGATAGGAGGAGATGAGCAGGTTCGTGAAAAGCTCTCATTTTTAAATGCCAAAAATTCAATAAGCTCGCAATTCCTGATGTGGAACCGCTCATCGGTCTGACGGCATTTGATTCAACAATGCGTACGCTGCAAAACTTTGTAGGGTCGAACTAATGCGTTCTAGTTGGCCCATTTTTGTCTATGCATCCGAGATGTGAGATTACAAGACGCCGGATAGAAAGAGCAGTTTTTCAATAAATAGCTTTTTCTTGCATCTCGACTTTGCTCAAGATTTTATTGCGACAGCGATAGACGACGGCATTGAAAATCGGCACAATGGCTATGCCTATATTGAATTGAACGAAATAAACATAAAAGGAAGAGAGGGATATCTCACCCTGGCCTGCGTGCAGAATACACACACACAAAAAAAACCCGTCTCTGCAAATATATGGATGAAAGCCAATATAATCCGTTGTGACATAACGATGTTTTCCTGAATCCATAAAGAATATAGGGAAAAGGCCGTACATTTTTCTCTTCCCCCCCGAGCAGTACTTCGCAATTCCCTCCCCATATTGCCCATTCATTTTTTATGCGAATTCGCAATGTCTTAAGCGGAAGACGAACCCAAACCCAAATCGGATTTTTATGCTCGCGAGCCTAGTGTTTCGACAATGGTAAAACTGGCCAAAAAGGCGGTTCTGGCACGAGATAGAAGCGTTCGGATGATTTAAAATTGGCGTGGGATTTGAATTTATACACGAATTTCGACAGGGAGGGAGGTAAGAAAACGCAGTGATTGTCGAGTGAAAAACGCGACGACGAAGCGACCCCCTCGACTTCAATCCCCGCCGGGTCAACTTGGTGGTCACGTCGCGCATAACCAAACCAGCTGTTTGTCGGTTATTAGGCTTTGGGGGCCAATGATTTCAAACGCAACATGCTGTCTGCCACTTCCGAAATTTCAGATTTGTTGGATGCGTGCGCGATAAAGCATCACGCGATTCCTACATATTTATAACGACTACATAATTTGAAAACGACAAGCAAAACCGGTTGCCATTCAGCTCAAACAAATTCGCGTGCACGTATGTGGTTTGCAAGATGTCACGCTGGGGGGCAATCACACATTGCCTCAGGGTCATGCGGGAATGCCCACCATTTCCACTACTGTACCTGAGCATATACAGCAGAAGATGGTAAAATAGTCGAAAACCTAGAATTAGCATCCTGAAATTACGTAAAATGTAGGAGTTGTTTTTTTGTCCTTATTCTACATTGTATATTGTATTGAATTTTGAGTTTAAAATGTGTTTAAAAGTGTTTCTATCAGTGATATAATACAATCAAGTTAAAGTCGTCCAATCTATTTCAATAACAGGCAAATAGCATCAATAAAGGGCATTAAATTAATAAAGGAGAATCCACGCTGGATATAAAATTTGTTGACAGGTAGGTCCTGTTCCGTTATTAATTTAAAACCCTTTATTGATGCTACAGTAGAACCTGTCTAAATGCATAATCTTGGGACCGGTGAAAAATATGCTTTTATGGGTTATCAAGTTGCGACCAGCATATTTTATTCTTTTAGAGAGGTTATTCATTTACACATGATGCATTTAGACAGGTTCTACTGTATTATTATATTGCATTGGACGCTGAACTAGTTTCATAACTCGATTGTATTATAAATTACTAATGGAGAGATTTTACAAAGTTGTCAGAAAAAACGTCATTGGAATTATGTAATATTTCTGAAACATTTTGGAATAATTCTTGAAAGTCTTACTAGATAGAGAAAGTGGATCTTCCTCTACCAATTAAATACCACGTATTGATGCTATTGTTTGAAGTTATTAAAACTTAAAACTTGACTTACATGAATTATCCTGATGCATATTATGAGATTATAACAATCCGGCTTTGATCAATCTGAAAATTTGATTACGAGAAAATTGCAAAGCATCTTTTTTAAATTGGGCGCATAATTACTAAATCACTTCCAATGGTGAAATGCCAAGCAAATTAATTTTACAATGACTTAACAATATAAATCAAGTATGTATTTCTAATGCAGTTTATGATGGAGTTACTTATGATGGCAGTTTAAGTTGGTTACTTCTATTATATACAATATATCTAAACATGCTTTAATTGATATTCTAACTGTAAAATATTATAAAGTGACAAGGTTTATATTGTTTGTTTGACTACCAAAATTGGTAATTATTTCAATAGTCAACCAAACGTATTACAGACAATCAAACATTTAATTTTCAATGTTTGAGAGTGTAAATCAAGAAGAATGTCCAATCCTGGCAAGTTTTTTAAAATTGTTTGGTTCATAAGCACTGAACTGACTAAGGCCAACTGAAATACTAATGAATGCCATGTAAAAATCATATGCAACTGATATAGTTATCTGTGGATAGAATAAATTCATTAAATCATGATTAAATATTATACTAGAGCACGGGATTGTATCCCCTCAGAAACTAAGAAACATCAGAAAATATCAAGTATGATTCACGTTTTTCAAGTGTGTCTGTGTGGGGAAAAAAAAGTATGAAGTTATGCAAAACAACAATTTTACTAACTAACTCATTCACAACGTCAACGAAAGTCTTCATTACAGAAAAAAAATCTGTACATATTTACCTAGAAAACAGTTTTGATTACAACTCCTCGACTTACTGAAATCACAGACAAAAACCGCGCGTTTTTACTTATTAAATGTGTCTGGGTTTTTTGACGTCGTGTTTACACGTTTCGATTTAATAACACAGATGCCAAAAATAGAGTCATCTGTCTTGCGTGCTGCAGTTACGATCTTGCAGGGTGCAACGACGACCATTCATCAGCAGCGAAATGCCACAGCCATTTTATACAAATAAACACTGCGAGTGAAAGGGAGGAATCCGTCATTCCCTCCGCGGCTTAAACCAACAACAAGCTGACTTCGGAATTCAATTATAGGGTGAAGCAAAAAAAAAAAAAAGAAAAAAGATGTATGAACGCCATATACCAATGCCTAAAAGTAATATCCATGGCTATAGGTGGCAGCTCAACGAATACATGTAAGGCCGTTTGTAAATATGGCGAATTCCTCCATTTTGTCAATTTCTTCGCCTTTTCACATTGACTCGACGACCAAATGCCTCCGGCTAAATCAATTTATTGGATCAAGAAGCTCCCTGCAGGAAAAAGATCACGCTAGATATCATCGGATCCATCAGTGCCGTTCATCAGATCCGTGTCATAAATGGCAAAGCAGTAAAAGTGCGTGAATGGTAGCTATATAGTATGAAATATGTCACCATCTATAAACTGGTGACGAATACAGATTAAATCCCCCAGACAGAGTAGCGTCGGAAAAAGCACTCTGTTCATCACCCACACTCGGGCGAATGTCTGCTGGAATTTCTCATTTTACAGGAGATAGGCGAAACTTGCTCTTTAATTGAAATAAGTGCCCATCTCATATCACCGGTATTATGAGGCGTATGTGCGTTGATACATATTGTAATCTAATAAAACAGTGCTTACAAAAGCATGATGGCATATATAGTGCGACTATTGTGATGGCACACAGTGGAGTAGCTAGAGCTTTTGTCGCCCACATGGCATATTCTTGTTGGCCTTGGGGTAGAAAATTAAAACTAAAATTGAATTGAGAAAAAATGCATTTCTACCACTGAGAAAAGTTGCATTTCTACCACTGAGAAAAGTTGTATTTCTACCACTGAGAAAAGTTGCATTTCTACCACTGAGAAAGTTGCATTTCTACCACTGAGAAAGTTGCATTTCAACCACTGAGAAAAGTTGCATTTCTACCACTGAGAAAAGTTGCATTTCTAACCACTGAGAAAAGTTGCAATTCTACCACTGAGAAAAGTTGCATTTCTACCACTGAGAAAAGTTGCATTTCTACCACTGAGAAAAGTTGCATTTCTACCAATGAGAAAAGTTGCATTTCTACCACTGAGAAATCGTAGTATTTCCTAGATTAGAACTGCATTTTTACCCTAAATCTCCAAGATCTCCATAAATAAACGAATGTAGTGCAATGTAACTGCATGTGCCAATTGTAAAAATTTTGGCTCCTGGGTCAAGAATACAATCAAGGAACAAATCAAAAGTAATACAATTTAACATCTTATCCAATAATCCTAATAACCAAAGAAATGTGTATGACTCAAATATTGCTGAAAAAGTTGTGATCATTAAGAATAGTACCGTCCAGCTATAAGAGGAATCTGCATTTCGTAAATCAATTCTTCTATAAATAAGATGTAGAAATAAATTCAATCAGGAGAGGAAGTCGATAAGTCAGCTGCACATCAATTGACTTACGAAGAGGAGAAAAAAACAGTAGAGTGTGAAAATATTTGGGGCCATAAAAATAGCAGAGCCAAATGCGACAAAAATGAACAAGGGGGAGTACATATCGGATGGAGGGGCTTTTTCGGTGCATGGCCCCAGAAAAGATTTATATAAATAAATGCCTTACTACTGATTCAATCCACCGGAAAGGAATGCCAAAGGAAGCAAAAAACGCACGCCTTAAACACAAACACTGCATTTTCCTCTTAAGGCGACAGAATGCATCGACTATACTAGATTCCGATGTTATCCCTCCTTTTGTGCATCAAAAAAACTCATAACAAAAATCGAAGTTCGCATTTGCCAGTAGGAGTTTTTGTAAAAAAAATATATAAAAAATAATGAAAGCTTTACAATCTAGATTCGTGCACTTCGACCTGCAAGCATGAACCCCTCGAATAGAAATGTGCATAGAATATGTGCAGTTTTATTAAATTCTGCAATGAAGGCATTCGTTGACATTGTAAATGAATCAGTGAAATTGTTGCTTTGCATAACATTAGTTTTCTTTTTTACATCAGCAATTTATGTTCAGTATAAAATTGCAACCATCTTAACAAACAACATTTTAACAATTAAATAACTTTATTAGCCCATGAAAATGTTGTTATAACAGAAGTACTGTGAAGATGTTGTATTTTCAAACTTTAAAGCCATATAGTCTACATACTGGTATTTACCCTATACTGGTGTATATTGCTGCAAAAGTTGTAATGTTCCTGTTTACAAATACTGTATAGGAATAAACTTAATTCGTAAATAAATTCATCAAATAACTATTAAGGGCCGGTTGCACCAACAAAGGTTAAGCTAAACCCAAGGTTAACCGTGAGTTAACTAGGAAAAGCATTGCACCAAAGGAAGTTAACAGTTGACCATTGGTTAACTTGAAGAAAACCAATGAGGCTAACCCTGAGGTCAACTCGTGGTTTTATATAACCTCAGGTTAGCTAACCTTTTATTTAACATTTGTTGGTGCAACCGGCCCTAATAAGACTTTTTTGGATTATACTTGCATAATTTTGAATTACTAATACTTACCAATACTGCACAGGAATAAATTAACTCGTAAATAAATTCAGCAAATAAATCTAAACTAATGTTAATTTTTTTAGATTACTCGAATACTTTTGAATTACAGTAGACCTGCCTAAATGCATCCTGCGTAAATGAATAACTTCTCTAAAAGCATAACATGATCCGGTCCCAACTTGTGAACCATGTATGTAAATGAACCTGTCTAAAAGCATATTTTTCCCCGGTCCTAAATGTATGCAATTAGGCAGGTTCTACTGTTCTCTTGGGCAAATGTCGGTAATTCCCAATTTTGTCTTTGATTTTTGGAAATTTCTATACAAACTGCAGTCATGTACAACATCATACCAGTATAAGTAACAATAAATAAATAAAGAAACAAACATTTACAACGACGACATCCAGGCAAGCAGCTAGTTAGCAAGATCCCTGCGCAATGTCAGAACTACGATTTAAGACGTCCCGCTGAAGTTGCCTGGGTAGAACTCTCACAGCCAACAGACCAATTTCCTTCCCCCTGAAATTCAATTTCCTATAGGTCCATTTGCTGCTGTGGTATGCAAAGATGCTGCTTCCAACACACCGACAGGGGCACGTGTTCTCTCCACCGCCTACGCTTGAGCCCTGGCAACACAAGCCTGCCACGTGTGGGTCACAACCTCCCCCCATGCATTTGCTATAAATACAGGCATTTATTGTAGGGAATGTGGGGGAGAACAACATACCAACAAAGATTATGCAGTTCACTGGGCCCTAAATAACTCCATGCGCCAATAACACATGCATTAGCAACAGAAGATTTCAATGGTAACATTGTATTCTCTGCCAGATAGACCATTCCCAGAGAACCGACCCTATCAATAAACCCATGTTGAAAACAGCTATCCAGCTGGACATTCAGCATCACCCCCAGAAATTTGACACTTTTAGCTTGTAAACTAAAAATTTGGAAACAGGGTGACAAATTTGTGCGCCATATTTGGAACAACTATCTTGAAGCCCAGCAAGACTAATGAGACAATTCGGATACAAGATAAAGGAAGATTAAATGAACAAAAAATAAACTTGTGCTGGAATTCTTTGTAAACAACATTTCACATTCCATGCAATGTATTTTAGTTAACTAGAACAAAAACAAATTAAATTTGAAATTTGATGTCACTAATCGACTTGCCAACACGAGCATAGGTACCAAATACTTACAAAGGTTGAGATGATCTAGTGAGAGAACCATCAATATGCACAATTTTTAATGTAAACACCACATGTTGTTTCGTTTCACGGACGATGCTTCAGTTCACGAACATGTCATGCAAATTTAATACGGTTAATGTGGGTTATTGTATAAAGTAAGTCATAATGCCCAGTTATTTCAATAGCAGCACTTATTTGGTAGAAAAATAATTTTCAAAAAATAAAACTCTTCAATTAAATTACTTTTAGGGCAAGCACATTTCATTTAAGTAGTTTTCGGCAAGATTAATTTGATTGGTGGTCAATCAACCAATCCAAATGTTATCAACAAATTTAATTATTTCTTACAAAATTAAGGAGAAATTTTACACTTTTACAAAACTATGAAAAAACATTCTGAATTCATTCTATGTGAGTAAAGGTTTAATTTTTGCCTTTATTAGGTCTCTGAAATAAATGTAATTTTTAACCATGGTGCTCACTCTTGACAAACAACTAACTAATTCGACGATTTCCATTATTATTATTTCCACACATAAAGCCATAACATGTTTAAAAAAAATTCTAGGACAGAACGCATTATTTTGATTTACATTAATTGCAATGGGAAGAATTGATTCGGATCACGAACTTTTCTGTCCACGAACAGGGTCAAGAAACGGATTATGTTCGTAAACCGAGGTTCCACTGTATACTTTTGTACACTATACTGCGCCTAAATGCAAAAACGGTATACATCATCTGCATAAGCTATGAATTATTTGTCTGTTTCATGATGAATATTTATGAATTTTGCAAACACCTCAAACAACTACATGTATTGTTGAATTTTCCTTTAAATTCAACTTGTTGTAAATATATTTATGCAAAAACAAACGTAGCAGGTATTTAGGATCATCTTTCCTGTACTTTATTTATAACGCTTAGAAAGAAAGTTTAAGTGTATGCAAAGATGTTTGCTCATTTTCAACGTAAACAGGCCAGGTTTTCCTCAAACCGACCAAACTGCAGATGTTTTGGCAAACAGCAAAACACCCACGATTTTCATTTGCAACAATCCATAAATACAGTTATGATTTAGTGCTTCTTAGGGATTCCATGAACGCACTGTTATGAAAACACGTGGCTTCCCCAGCAGAACATTATAAATACTGTAATATGCATTTCCCATATGCATTGATGTAATTAGCAACTATGCAAATTTGGGACGCAATGCGATGAAAACAAGCATGATAGCTCGACATACTTTTTATTTGTAAAACAAAACCGCAATTTTCCATATGGGAGAGAGAAAAAAAAATGTTGAAGTTCGCCTCCAGCCCTCGTTACATCAAGATCTCAATTTATAGCACGAATTTTGATTTCTCCTCAGAGGAATACTCGACCCCCCAAAGCTGCATCTATTGCAATCGGAAAACATTAGATGCGCACTTTAATAAAATGCACTGGAGGATTTCTGGATGCTAAAAGCGTAATTTTATATGGGCAGGAAGGATTCATCCCGTATGCAATCGATCCATTTTCATATTTCCCAGGGAAAGATATATCCATTAGGGCATCACAACGCGTTTGCATCTTTTACGAAATTTTTACTGAGTTTTATTTCAAAGTCGTGGCAAATAAAAGCGTGTATTGCAAATTGCATTTAAACTGGAGGATCGTAAAGGAACGTTGAACACCTAAGTGGGCCATGTCGATGAAATCTTGAATCGCAGTCACTAATGGGTGATAAAGGTACATTTAACACCGGCAATTGCGAATCACGAGCTAGTAAACGGTAAACAACCGGAGATTAAAAGGGTTCAATTAAGATATACATGGTATTACATTTTAATTTGATCTCCTATTTGTTAAGCAGTCATTTTCACCATTATGCTTCAACCCCTCCTCATCTATTACATTTATTGTTGATGAACAGAACAAAAATCTTACAGCAAGACAACTTACATTATAATCAACATTTCAAACTGGGAATGACAGATCGAGAAGGTGGTCAATTAAGTGTGTGGATGCGAATAAGGAAATGGAGAAGAAGAAACATGTAATTTACAGAAATTGTTAACTGAGAAAATGTAGCATGAGATTTAGCACAAATATAATAATGGTATAAATATAATTTTTCTCGATCGGGTAAAAGATGATACTGCAAGTACTGCAGTATTCCAAGCTATGACTCACATTATACAAATACTCTTTTGGTATTAAGTGCAATCTTTTTGCTATGAAATAGGTTTTTTGAAGATTTTAAAGTTATAAATGGAAATAATTTTACACAAATTATCACACACTAACAATTAACAAACAATACCTTATAAAATTAAAATTGGATTAATTCCCATGGATTTATATTTCTGTAGTAAACTATAAATATTCCAAGTTATGGTTAACATTATACAAATATTATTTTAGTATTTAGGGCAATCTAACTGCATGATACAGGTTTGTTGGGTTTTTTAAAAAATTGTAAATGGAAATGCCTTTACGCAAATTATCAAATACAAAAATACTAACTATAGCAATTTATAACAAGACAAACCTCAAAAACAATACCTTATCGAATTTATATTCCCAAGGATTTTTATTTTTGTAGTAAATTCTAAATGTTCTAGATAAAAATGTGCATAATTCTGCATAAAATTGAAGCTCATATTTGCAGGTAGCACGTGTACAAATTACTGATTTTTTACAATTCGCAAGAACTGGAAAGAAAAATCAATCACTAGCCATCATAAGACGTTAAAGACAGCCCAAAGGTAGAACATGGGTTAACTGTAAACTAATTGAATGCCACAATATTCATGAGGTGAAATCAATCATTGCAAGAGAAGGTAATTTGGACACGATCCTTTTGTTCCACCCTACAAACCCGCTTTGAAAAGAAAACTTTTGGGCTATCGTCAGGTGCTAAATGCGTCGTAACCTCAAAAAGTTTACCTCAAGTAATTTCAAATTGTGCGTGTACCTGTTCTACCTTCAAGACCAACTTCACCTGTGCTGTTCCAGGCAGTTGAGGTACAAAATCGGACAAAAGAGGGTGTTGTAAAGAAACTGGATTGCGTGAGTGGAGAAGGCAGAATGACTCATACTTTAGCACGATTTTTTTATGAAATCTTTGAAATGAAGGATTTTGGGAGGAAAAACGAAAAATAGCTACAGAAAAAAAAAAAGAAATCATAACAACAAAAAACCCAAATCCAGTCTGTCAAAAAACATGGGCTAGAAAGGGGCGTTTTTACAATTTGAACAATACGTTTTAAAATAAGCTAAAATGGTGAAAGTTGATGTGCTTTTTCGAAACTTTATATATATAAAAAAAAGTTCGTTATATTATATTTCTTCATCTTCAAAGTTTCATCTTCCACCAGATTAACCATGCCGCCTGATTTAACAGGAACTATATACGACGATGGTGGTGCTCAAATATAGGAGAAAAAGAAATGTTACCATCAGCAGTGGACCTTACTCTATAATTTGTATTAGGTTTAAAAGCAGCCATATATCCAGTTTTAAAAGTACTTTAAGAACGAAGAAATTATATGGTGTTCCTTTGGGATAAAAAATTGCTTTTTTGTTTTTCAAACCCTAGACGATTTGGGCACAAAAAACCAACATTTCATGGCTTCAATGTTTTATTTATATTATTTTAGATTACAATGAAATTCTAAAGTAAAAGGTGTTTACAGTTATCCATCTTCTTATTTTAGCCGCCGAAACAATAAAAACATATTATTATAATTTTAATACCGTATTATTAATATTATTATTTATCGTTAAATGTTTCTTAGACAAAATATAGAGTATGATTTGAAAGTGGTGTTTAAGCTATAACAAGCAGGATGATAACGGGAATCGCCCTTAAGTTACGTATGCACCAAAATAGTCATTTAGAAACATGAAACATACACGTGCTACCTTGGTGTGTCCAGAAGTGTTTGTGAAACATGTGTCGAAAAACTGCCATTTTCTGATACATTTCGATGTTTCCTGGTGATCGCTCAAGAGGCGGTCTGGATCAAACGTTTTTGCAACACATGTTTCGAAAAACATGCTGGAAACTTTGTTTCAGTGTTTCTTGTGTATGTTTTATGTGTTTGTGTATGTTTCCTCTGGTGCATACGACCTTTATACATGTAAATCCTTATCAGAAACAGTCTGTAGCCATCAAAAAATCGTCCATGAACGGACTGCCCTAGCTGGCTAAGAAATCCAATCTCGAATATTGTTTGTTCACATGTCTAAGATGTCTGCCATTTCGCTTATTATTTAATGGCTCTTAATATTTTTATCACCGAGTACCAATGATGAAGTGGGCGCCTGACTGCATGGCACTTAACAATGTCGCTACACACTGCATATAAAACAGTCAATACAACAGAGAAGAAAAAAAAGGTGGCATTCTGTGAACTGGAGCACTAGGCAAAATTCTGCTAATCGCCATTTTGGTGACAGCACTTGAACAATATATAATAACATCATTTACATGCACGAGCACATGCGTATAAAAAGAGAGGTTGAGGACACTGCTTTTAAACTAGTTTCTTCTCCTTGTTTACATGCATTTTGTAAACGAAATGCACGAGTTCGTGAAAATTACAAGCGAAGACATCCTGGAAACCATTGCCAGACGCGCCAAACGTCTAGGGAGAAAGTAATCTCACATGGTTTCACTGACTATTATCGTGATGCAGATATCATATATTTTTGTTCATGTCAACGCTTTGTAGCAGCGTAACGACCACTTCAGATTCCATAGTGGTAAGCGATGCTTAAAAGATTTGGCTACACAACTGCTTTTTGCAACAGTATTTGAGTGCGAAATCATCCCTAAATACTAAATTCGTACTACAACTGGGTTGAATAAATGAATGTCAAGTATCGTGATTGGAGCATTATACTTGAAACTTATTGATACCTAAAAATAGTGGCGATCAACACAAGTTTATTTATCATCCTACATTAAAAATCTCATGAGGTCTCATAGATAAAAGCAAATAGACTGGAATTACCCTTCGAGGTCCAGGAAATTTTCGTTAATCAGAAAAATCTGGAAAACTATCGTGTAAATGGTAATGAGGAGAGTGTTTAGAAATTTATAGGATGGGTCTTTGTATGTTCCAACAAATTTTCTGGACACCCCACTTTTCAAATAAATCAAGCAGTTCAACGAGGGGGGGAAAGGGTATAGTCTAGGGCTAAAATGGACACCATGTGAACAAAAGGTAGGGAAGGAATTACGGGGACGTCCCTTTTGAATGGTCCCTATGTATTGTTACAATTAGCTTTATTCCGGTACAGCAACTCCTGGTGGCGTAAGATCTAGTAGCATCCAATATGGCCGCGCACTTTTCTTCCAGAAGAGTCCATTTTTATCATACGACAAAAAAAATGGACTCATCTGGAATAAAAGGACGCGGCGGCCATGTTGGAGTTGCTATGCATAACTGCAGAAAATTGACACTTCAATATGGATAGGAAGACACAAAAAATCAGATATAAAACCAAATCTCACGCCTCCTGGTCACCTGGTGGACTTGATTGGAACCCCGAATATTTTATTCTAGCCTATAGTTTGCAGGTATCATACACCAATTTCCCCCCCTCCGTCTCTCAAGCGTTAAAGAGAGCAAAGCTTCCAAAGACGTAGCGTTAAACCTCAGGTGAACGTACCTTTATCATACGTCACACACGAAGAATTATTTTTTGTTCATTTCGTTAGATAAAAAAAAAATGTCCAATTATTACGTGCTACACTTACGCTTCATGATGCATGTACCTCTCAAATAGTGTTGAGGCAGAACGAGACAAAACATGCGTATACACCACTATAATTAAAACCCATACACGGATGCGGATTACATACATCTGCAACAAACTAATTTTAATAAATGGTACAACATTAATAGGGGGCACCAAAAAATTCCATTAGTAAGGGTCACAGAAATCGAACCTAAAAAAAAAAAAAAACTTGTTTGGTAGTAAACACGCTGTATATGGAAGACGATATTCATATACCAGTTTCAAGTTTCCAAACAGGTTTTCCTTTTACTAGAAATCTGATTTTTCAAACAAATCATAACGGCTGTCACATTATGCATGTAATCATAATTTATGATACCCTGCAATGTTATGCGTCGCGTGCTGGCATCTGGTGGTCACCGCAGAAAGTCCATTTTTTCTCCATTGCAACAAGTAGACCGAGACGGAACCAAATTTGCATTAACCAACCAAAATTTAAATTTTAGATAATGGCGATTCTTTAGAAGCCATATTGAGATTGGGAATAATAGCATACCTTCAGGTCAAGACCAACAGGTGCACTGAAACACTCCCAGTGGTGATTTTATTGGGTAGATTCGTTTGTTCTACAAACAGATTCGACATTTTATTGGAAAACAAAATAGGCAATTTATGCAACGAGAAGACCAAAAGTACTTAAAACTGTGGACAAACTACATTTGAAATTAAGGAACAGAGGATAAATTTAGAGCGGAATAAATGTGCAGAGCAGTACACCGAACTCCTGCCATTTTATTATCGACACAACGACACCAATATTTTTTTATGCTGTGAGGCACGCATCAAAGCTTAACCACACGGACATCCGGAAAATAACGAGACAATAAATCACTAAAAAGACTGGAATTTTGTAACATAGATCAATTAAGTTGTATATGAAACCAAACAAATAGAACATCGCAAACGCGCGTTTCTTTCAGTGTTTAGAAAGCCATGCGAGGTTTGTCGTACACTATACATTGACTAGGTATTTAAGTTCAGTGTTATAAGGTTTAAATTCAGCAGCGACGATGAAACGGAAGTGTAACGGCTAACGATTGGGAATCGGCTTACGATAACGTTTTGCGGACACAGCCCCGTCGTTGTTGTTTTCAAGACCCCAGGGGAATTGGTTCCAAAAATATCGTCATTTGTTTAATTCCAACAATAGACTAATACGCAATTAACACAAACGTAGCAAACACATTGAAACATTGTTTACTAGTGATTCCCAAAGGGAATTAAGGTACGAATACAGCAAATAAAGGCAACCACGACCCTATACAATAGACAAGGCACATGTTGTCAATTACCGACGAAACTATTTGTTTTGTTGTTATCAGTTGAAATTAAATTAAGGGGTATACAAGTGAAGGAAGTGCCTGCAGTTTTAAAACAAACTTCTATATAGTCAAATTAAACTTTATATATAAAACGTGGATCATTCTGAATTGAGGTTATGAGCTAAATTGAACCATGGTCAAAAATAACAACGAAACCATAGTTGGAATTAACTTGTATAAAAAATGTTATCTTTTACTTCTGTCCGGTATTGATAACATCAAAAGTATACTGAAAGATATAACTTGAACATTAATGCAATTTTTGTAGTTTCTTTCTCGCGGCCATATAGTTCGTGAAGTAATTTATAAAAGTGTTGTAAAAAAAAGCATTTCAGGTTTCAAGCTTTGCTGCATGTTTTCAAAAAAATTTACATTTCAAATACTAAAATTCTGTTATCTTAATCCAGTAACAGCGTGTTATATGCAGACCCCTGACTTCGAAATACTAATGGTATTCAGTTCTCCCTAACAAACACTGAAACACTGAGTCAATGTTCCTCTTTGTTTAAACATTCAGTTTTCGTTGTACTACAACTTTCAGTCCACGGTATAAACCAATGAAGTGAGAACTGTAGGAGAGCTTAGAATATAGGCCTCAGGCTTTTCAGAAAATATTTTAATACATCGCAGGTCTATAAAATGGCAGTTAAAGCCCCTCAAACGCGTTAATGTCAAGAAGCTATGAGGTCTGATGCCATATGGGAAAGTTAAAACCAGAAATAATTTCAAAAATGCCTCTTGCATGATATCTTGTACAGGGTGAGGGTCATATATGATCAACGTGAATATATATCCGTAAACTATAAAAGTGTAGTACCCGATTATAAATTTTATTAGTAGTAGAGGAATGTGATAAAGCACGTGCACATACTTAGCAGTTATTAACTTCTTAGTTGTCAGAAATGCGTGCTGCACGTACATATTAACCGTGTCTCGTGAGAACTGTATGTTATGGTCAGCCTGTGGCAGGCCATTTTAAGAGGGGTAATGCTCCTGACCTAAGGCAGATTAAGCCCAGTGAAAGGATTAATCTGGCCTTTAATTAGCCTTTTACAAACTAGTGAACAGGCCATAAAAATGCATATAAAATCTTATAAAACTTCGATTTAATCAACGCATATACAAGATTTGCTAAAATGAAAATCCATTAAAACTACATCAAATCTCATCCCTCACCGTCATTATCCCCCATAATGCTTATCAAGAACCTAAACTACACGTATGTTAAACTTCACAAATTAAGGCAACCAAGAACATGTTCTGGGAGGTCTGCATTTTTTGAAATTTGTACTGTAAACCTTAAAACATTTCTCTCAAAATCTTACAGTATGAGACGAAGCCTTAAGGTCGGTATGTACCAGAGGAAACATACACAAACACATAAAACATACACAAGAAACACTGGAACAAAGTTTCCAGCATGTTTTTCGAAACATGTGTCGCAAATTTCCTTTGATCCAGACCGCCTCTTGAGCTATCGCCAGGACGCACGAAATGTGTCAGAACGTGTCCGTTTTTCGACCCATGTTTCACAAACTCTTCTGGACGTACCAAGGTAGCATGTGTCTGTTTTATGTCTCTTAATGTTTCTTTTGGTGCATACTCAACTCTACAGTTGAATTTCCTCTAAAGACAGGAAAGTCCACCTAAAAACAGCTTTTTCCTGCTTTTTGCCTTTTAACAACTCCAACTAGGCTTGAATTGTCTAAAACATCCATCTTAGAAAAATTTACCCCTTCAATCAGTTTGTACGGTGACAGTTTGAAACTAAAACTAATACATTCTTCAGACATTTAACTACTTTGAAACAAGTTCAACTCCATTTTTATAGCGACCGTCTGACTGCTTTTTTGTCCATTTGTCTAGATCTATACTAATCCATAATAGTTAAATTTTGATTAAAACATGTTAATATTATCCTTTTAATGAGAAACAAGCTTTGGCATCACTCTCATGAACAGATTTTCAATAATGAAACCAATAATAGGGTCGCTGACAATGCCATGAAATTTCAGGCTTTCATTGTAAAAATAAATGCCAAAATTTGAAAAACGAAACTAATCTATATAGCAGTTATTATGAACGATTCAATTTCTTAGTGATAAAAAGAAATTCCTCGTGCATGTCCAATTATTTATTAACAGTCCGTCAACTCATCAACACCACCATTTTCCATTTTCCCCACAGGTGCTTCTGAATAATGTTCTGTATAAAAATTCCACAACAAGAATTCTTTGGAGTTTGATAAAAGCTGTCTTAACAGCAACACTATTTCAGTTGAATCAACAGCTACAAATTTCTATAATACTTTTGTGTAAAAAAAAACCCTAAAAAAACTGATGTTGATTTAATTAATAACAGTAATCAACCCCTAGTCATGCCCACGTACTTTAAACGCTCTGACGCTTAATTATTTGTCAACAAGCCTTCATATACCGCAAATTAAAATTTCAAATTTGTGAAAAACTCTGCTAGTTTTGTCGAGTGGTGATGAGATAGCCCATCCTATAATGGAAGGTATGGAGGGGAAAAACTAGCAAAAGTAATTAGGAATGGAATAATTGTACAGTGCTTAGATAATATCGTGATGTCAATGTCATGAAGCCTGTCAAGACCGTCAACTAAACGAATTTAATTACAGGCAATAAAGCCAAGATTGCAGGGGAGTAAAAAACAGCTTTTTCCATGAATATTACCACGACTAACGAAAGGCGCTGGGAAACCAATTGTCCAAATCATATTTTCACAGGCAGCAATGAACAAAAATGCACTCATGATTTTAATATTAAAGCAGTTCACATGTTATTTACCTGCACTCATGCATTACCAAAAAACATCAGCTTCCATTGCATTTGATTCGAAACGCTCGTCATATTCACGGACAGAGATTTTACCCTTATCTGTTTATATCACCCAAAAAATGCTTTATCAAAAAGTGTTTTTAATAGCCTTAAAAATTGTTTTCCATTTGTAATTCTGAAACGTCGGTTATTCCACAGATAACTAACCAGTTTCGGAACAAAGGCATATGATAATGATGACGTTACAACTTAGAGGTCTACAACTAATTAGCAAATAACAAATCAATTCAATTGTTGGAGATAACGCTAATTGATTTGGCTTTTGATCGTATACTTTTGTCTCAAACTTGAAATGAACGGGCAGTTTATTTACAGATGAAACAAAACAAACAATACACACAGTATAATTCAGCACAAGCTTCTTATTTGGGTGTAGTCGTTTACTGAAATCTCGACAAGTAGTCACTTTTGCAAACAAAATATTTGTTTTAGAGAAGCCATTGCGCTAGGGGGCACTATTATCACGTTGCCTTCCAAATGACAGCAAGAAGCTGTCAAATAGCTAGCTTACAGCTTGTATTAGCAGCTGTATTTGCCAACCTTCATGGTCAGAAACTTATAACTTCCAACTTCACCACTAGGCTTATAGTAATAAAACAGCAGTTAAAAGCAGATGACGCGAGTAAAATTCAATTTCAACAATCCCCATGCACATATAAAAGGCTTATTCCGATTCAGCACCTTTTGGTGGCTTATATGTGCCTTTTCCAAATATATTTCCAACATGGCGGTTTTTGGAGTAATACCAGGCAACCTTGTTGGAAATGCAATGTTAAAGTCCCATATAAGGTACTGCATGTACACCTCATTTTGTAGATTTAATGACAACATTGTTTAGTTTCAAACAGTGTCAACTGCCTGGATGTAAAAAAAATTGACACACAAGATAGTGTAAGATGTAAGGGGTTTTCGTGTATAATAATTTATTGATCACTAAACAAATAACAGATGACAAGAAAACGTTTTTAAACTACCCATTCGACCATCCATGAATGACTTTAAATGCATGGATTAATAATTCGAATTGCAATGTTGAGAACAATGGCATCATGGTTTCAACAGACATTTAAACCAAAACAAATGCAAAACAGGTATGTAGATTGTAAATTCTGGTGTTGCAGTTAAATTTTTCATACGATATACATTGTGGCTTTCTAATTAAGGTTCATGACGGTGTAATAAACTCAAGTTTTGGTTTTCTCTTAATACAAGTCCCATTTTGTAGCGACAGGCATACCATTACAATCAACATGATGGTTTTAAAAAACATACTTTATGGGAATAAGCGTTCATACATGCCATCAATGGTCTGGCTTTATTTTTATAGTATATTCACATCATGCAAAAAAAACCTAGATAGTCAAATTTGAAATGTAATATATTAATCGAAATTCATTTTTTTATTTTTTGTTAAACCAGTCTTTATACCTACACTTTGTACTTGTGAAAGAAGGCAGTATTTCTGGATATATATTTTACTTCAGGAGACATTTAACCTGAAATTACTTCTTACAAATGGGCAATTAAAATAAAACATATCCAAAAAAGTTAAAAGAAAAATAATTATACCATAAAAAATACCATAACAAAGTACGTGACCATTCCCCTCAATCCGCAAAATGTACTGTATGTATAATACAGAATATAACGGATAAAAATGGCAATATGTATACATTGCATGCATGCACACCCAAGATTTTTAGACCACAAACACGGAAGTTTTGAATTGGAATGCACAAAGCAAAAACAAATAAATAGACCGCATGATCTCATTGCATATTAAGTACAATGTCACCCATCTACTCATCATGGATATCACGTCAAAATAAATGGCGCTAAATGTTTGTGAATTTAACAAAAATGTTGAAAGCGCATGTGCAATGAATCTTAAAATGGACATTGTGTACTTGCAAGGAAGGCACAAGAAACTATACACTGCGAGTCATAAAAAAGTAGAACCCAATAAAAAAATCACAACTTGCAAGGCACAAGAAACAACATATTGCAAATAGATGAGGCAATGAAATTTATGAAAGAAATATGCACTCGATTCCTTAACAATAACAGAATTGATAAGATGCAAGTGGTAAACATTCCCCACATATAACAGTACATATTGCATATCACCATCGCATCTGATTAACCCTATATATTGGGACAATTGGGTTCAGGAAGGTGGCCTCTCTGATAACTATATACATGGGATTGAGATTAAAAGAAGAATGCATACTGATATTTGAAATAAATTATGGATGACTTCAGCATACCTTGCATTTCATTTGGAAAAGATAGCAGCAAGAAAACTGCATGGTGTCGTGAATCCAGTAAAACAATGGCTTGTTTTGCATAGGCCTAATTGGCTTTTCATGTATATAGGCTTACACTAATGCTCGCATTCAAGTTACCATAATGGACGTAACTTAATCCGGCTTGATAATGAGCTTTCGAGATTTCAGAATGACAATTGTTCTTTCATTATTTACGGGCTCTGAGGATGGCATTTAACGGGGACAGCTGTATTCCATTAGCTACGGGTGCTTTTTATGATTGTCGTGGGTCACGTGCAGGGGCACCTTGACAAATCCACCAGCATCGTTTAGCACGGAAGCTTAAGTCAGCTGACAACAGCAGAAAGCTACCACTGCCATGTATATGGGAATACACGAGATAGTTTTTTCTAAACGTTTATAAAGTTTTGAAATTTAGTGTTTTGGCTAGAACTTGGCAAAGATAGTCAAGTATACTTGTATATGTATACTTCAGGTTTATAACTCTGGTGCAATAAGTGTAATTATCGTATGGTGCACGCAACATTAACATCACACCTTGTTCCATATTCAGTTAAAAATATCCTGAAAAAACAGTATAAATGTATCTGATTGAAAAGCTCCATTGAGACCACATAGCCTATGTGTTAAGTATATAATCATATTGGACTAGCTGCAAACACCTCAAGATAATCTACACCTGTCACCACGCTCTTGTAAACAGTATTCGAAAGTTAGAAAATATTGACGTTAACCTACATTAAAGTGAGTTTTAAAATGTTCATATCTTACATTCTATAAAAAACAATCTGAAAATAATGTAATTAAGTACGATTTAATGTATGCGAAAGTTTGGTAAATGTATACATGCATGCATAATTATACATTCTAATAACAAACCATTTAAGTATAAGGTCTGAATCGTATCTTAAATTCTGAGCTAATAATCCCACGAACAATGGGTAATAAATGAAATAAATTTCTTCAGTTACCCTTTTTATTGTCAATTTCAGAAAAATGAAACAAAAATTTTCATTCAGAGCAGCAATAAAAGTAACACCCAACATTTGTTTTTACATTATTTTAGCACACATCAACGATTCTTAGCTAACAAATTAACGATGCCAGACGAGGAATGTTTATAAGAAACACGATTATAATCTAACAAGGATAATAACCTAGTAAAATATCAAGGAAAAACACATTTTAAATTGGTCACTTAAGTGCGCCACAAACGTGTCATATACCACGCCATCATGAAGCCTGTGTGTTGTAATAATGTATAGCAAAATACCACTTCAAACATTTCTTAATCATAATGCCATGTTGAAAAATGAAAATGCATTAGTTGCTAAACATCTTCATCTCGCATTCATTTGACCTCTAATTTCATCGCGTGAATAAAACAGGGCAATTCTTTAGAAGTCAATGAAATTAAAACAATGGCGAAAATGAAACTTATACAAGTTGTATGACAGAGTATGAACGAATGTCAATGGACATGCGAGGGTTTATAACAAATGGGCGTTAATTATGGGCGGTTAAAAAAAAAAACTGGCTCATTCCATCACTCATCAAAAACTAGCTAATCACGAGGAGTTGTTTGCATAGCATTGGAAAAAAAAACCTTGCAGGGGCCGCATCAAAGTTTAATTATTCATAAGTAGAGGGCAGAGGAAGAGGGCATGCTCCCAGTCACTGCCAGAGGGTAGCGTTTTGTCAAACATGGCCCTGCACAAAAGTTTCACACGTTTTCTCCTTAAGGATCTACGAGGCAGGTGAAAACGCTACCTAGATTATGTATACTGACAACTGATAAACAAGCCGTGAGAAAAAGGCTTTAGATATACGATAAATCGATAGTTGTCTTTCTCGATGACATACAGATTACGTTCATGGATGGAAATCAAAAACGTTTTGAAAGGAAATAACAATTGTGAATTTATGCAGTCTGTCCAACAGTATATTTTAAGAATGTATTCGAGCGTGGATGCTTGGTAATAAACTACAATTAATTGGAGTTGTTTTGTAAAATCCATTCCAATTAAAATGACACTTCTACGAAAATCATCTGTAAGAAATGATCAGAAATAGTTGTTTTCATTTTATATTCAACTGAATTCAATTCAACTTAGTACCCTACACTGAAAACTCAAAATGTGCATTGACAGTGTATTTATGCACATCGACGTGTTATTTTTGATATAATACAACGCAATTTGTGTTAAATTTTAGCAGTACGTTATTCTGCACAGTAGTGTGTTTTCAAAACACACTACTGTGCAGAATAACGTACTGCATATGTGCATTTTAACATTCCAAATGTGTTATATTGCATATAGAAAACATAATTTTACACATTTTTGTGCTTTTTTGCACATTTTGAGTTTTCAGTGTATGCACAAAGCAAATAAATGGCCTATATGGTATAATAATTATTTTAAGTAAACTAAACTAGGCCTAGTACAAGATACACAACCAATACTAATTCAAGTGATGATGAGAGAATTTTTGTTGCTTGATGAAATGTGGGTGTTATCAGAAATTCATGAAACTTTGAGAGAAGTTTGATAAAAAAAACAGAGCAACATTCATGGGCAATTTGCATGGTAACATTCGTCGCATAAAACTGTGTTTTTCAACAAGTGTAGCTCACAGTACATCAATACAGGCAAAAGAGTGTGTATATATATACGTAAATTTCCATATCATTGTATCATGAAGTCTATTGCCTTTCCCCCAAACTTCACAACCGTATAATGCGTGTATATATATATATATATATATAGGTCTAAATGCCCTTATGGATTCAGGTTTTATATGTATATAAAACTCCACAATTGCATTATCTAACAATCGTTCCCACAACTCGAACGTAACATCTTCGTTATTGCCATGGCTTTACATGCAAATAATCATTCAACCGTCTCTTTATTTTGGTATAACTTGATTTTCACAATGTTACAGACGACACGCACTCGGATCACAATCAGCCAAATTCGATAAATCCCTCACAGTCTGAATTTTAAAGACGACAGCGTTGTTACATGTAATCTTGCCGTGTCATCTTTAAATTGCTCGGATTGGCCTCAAATGTACGCGCCGTATTTTACAGCAATATTTGCGTGCCTTAAGAACGTCACCGCAGCAAGACGCCTGCACGGCGTTGACAGAAAATCAATAAAAAAAATTGGGTCACTTTGATAGAAAAGTACACCAATAGCCAAATGGCGACAGCTTCATTACCGCGACGACGTTCAACAAAGTACCTCGTTTTCCCATATTAAATGCCGTTCAACATAGTCGCAATCGCTCAAACAACCCTCGTATTTCATCATTGCTTCATCAACAAAAGAAAAAGAGTAATGATAGACTCTGCCACCGTAAACACATGCATCTAATCTATTCAAAATTTCAGTTTTCATCGTGTGTATTCCTCCAGTTAACATTCATTATTGAAATTTGTTATTAATGCCTAGTACAGACCAAAGCAAACACTAAACAGAAACAGGGTTTCTGCAAAACAATTTGTCGAAACGTGGTTTTATGAACATGTTTTCGATGGTTCATATTCAGGATATAGTGATGGTCCTGCATAGGGCAGTCAGATTTGTTAAGGGCAGTTATCAACATTCCGTGAGTGTGACAAAAATGCTCCACTCTCTAAATTGGGACACGTTGAGATCCAGACGCGAAAAGTTATCTATGGGTTTATTCAAACATTTTAATCTTTCTTGTAATTCAAATTTTTTTTCCCAAATTGTAATGCCTAAAAACCACTTTAGGAGTAGACATCCCTCAAAATCCTTTGACAGAGCTTTCTGCCAAGACCGATGCTTACTATTGGTCATTCTTTTCGCATATGATTAGACGATGGAATAGCCTTCCTGGCAAAAGTCCAGATTTATTAAATTATTCAATTTAACAATGATGTCTAAGTCGCTAATGACGTAGAAGCATGCTCCTGAAATGATTGAATTCGACCCCGCATACCATATGGCATTTATTTGCCGACTGTAGGGTACTGAGTTGAACTGAAAACAGGTAGGTTTATCCAAATATTGTGTTCACATCAAAAAAGCTAGGAAATGTTTGCTGTTCATGACGCTCCTACCAAGGGCTGTATACTATGTAAAAAAAGGGGCGTCTGTTCTAAAAAGCACATGGGTCAATGCACTATATACATCATGGTATATAGGCCTTGGTAGGAGCGCCATAAACAGCAAACTTAACGTAAACATGTTTCCTAAATTCTGTTTCTGTTTCATGTTTGCTCTGCGTGGTCTGTACTAGTCATTAGCAATCAGCAAAACCCGCAAGTCCCTCGTGCATGTCAGGTTACCGGTTAAGAAAGACAACGAGAAAAGTAAATCCAATAAAGGGCAGAATCCCCAATTAAGCCGACAGCTTCTTGTATTTATTTTCGTCCTAATAATCATCACATCATCCTTCCATTCATCCATCTATCCCTTCTGAAAACGAGATCTGGGCACAGAGTTATTGAACGGCGTCGCCATAATGGCACTTGAGTTGCTAATTCAATTTCCGTCAATGGTTTCCCAAACGAGTCCTGCTCCGTCCCTTAATTCACTCATTGGGGTAGGTATGATGGGCTTGTGGGATTCACTAATTAAACCAGTAATTTACTAGAACAATTCCCCCCCCCCTTTTATATCCACACCAGCTTCCGTCTTTGCAGCCAGGCTGAAAGAGATGTTATTCAAAACTCGTGTCAAGTCGGGCAAACAAATAAACGGCGTACTATAATATGGAGAGCGAATGGAGCAAGCATCCATCCCTATTTACACGTGCTTGTTAAATGCTTTGCACGAAGGGTTTCCGAACACGTTTCCTTAATTAGCAAATTGCAGAGTACTTATCGCCATAGTAGTGCAAGCCATTTACGTAGACCCATAGGGCTGCATGCATGCGTGCATACATTACCCAAATCGGTAGCCCTGCATGACGCAATTTCGATAAGGATCGCCAATAGACATTGTGAAAATGGCCTTTGGCATTAACTGACCGTTGGGGCACAGAGAGACACCCTATTCGGAAATGCGATGTATACGTATGCAATACGCCGTTAAAGGTCGGCATGCACTAGAGGAAATATACAGTGCATTGCATATTTATCCGGACACGGTCAATTCGCATCATAATTAAGTCACAAAACATCATATACAAATATTGAGTTTATTCCCACAAAATATATGCACAGCAAAGTTCTGAAGTGCATTTAACTTGTTGCAAAACCAAAT
>JAQGAE010000896.1:0-28294 GCA_034696685.1 Julus scandinavius | reverse complement strand
TTAGGAGAGCTGCATTCGCACATCCACTTAGGTGACTCTTTCCTAACTTTTTCCGACTTAGGAGACACTTAGGAGACCATGCGAACAAGGCTTTACATTTTTCTCGTTTTCATTCAATTTTTGAAATTTTAGTTTTGCATGCTCTCAAATTCTATTTCTTTGCATGCTCTCAAATTCCATTTCATTTGCATGCTCTCAAATTCCATTTCTTTTGCAAACTTTGAAATTCCATTTCTATGCATGCTTTGAAATTCCATTTCTTTGCATGCTCTGAAATTCCATTTCTTTGCATGCTTTGAAATTCCATTTCTTTTGCATGCTCTCAAATTCCATTTCATTTGCATGCTCTCAAATTCCATTTCTTTTGCATGCTCTCAAATTCCATTTCTTTTGCATGCTTTGAAATTTCATTTCTTTTGCATGCTCTCAAATTTCATTTCTTTTGCATGCTCTCAATTTCCATTTCTTTTGCATGCTTTGAAAATTCCATTTCTTTGCATGCTCTCAAATTTGCTGGAATAGTTTGCTGGTGAGGAATCTGTGTATGATTGGTGTTGTGGTAGTTGTAGCTGTATTATGAAAAGTTTTAAAAAGTTAAAGTTATTGGAAAATACATATGTATTTTACCAAATATTTGAGAAATTTAATAATGCAAAAGTTATGTAAGACACTCACGCCAGTAGCAGCATCTTTGTTGATTCCAATTTCTTTCTCATAAAATGTTTTCATTTGCAGTGAGTTTAAATCATTTTCGTCATGAAGTGAAGGCAAGCTGAATGTGGCATAAGGCGCAATATCTTCTTGGTAATCTGCAAAGGATATAATTTTGATATGAAATTTGGACATCAAAATATTGAATATTAAAGGCAACACCTCGCAATACGGCCTTTCGCTATAACGGCATTTTTTAATTATGGCGCTTTTTCGATTTACGACCCGCAATGTTTCGCTTTGCGGCCAACATCTCCGGAACATATCTAGTATAGGCCGTAAAGCAAGATATGGGTGTACATTTGACAAGACTTACTTTTGGAGTTTGTGCTTTTGGTACTTTTGGTCGATTTGGTATCGGTGTTGGCAACACTAGTGTCTTCATTTTTCTTAGGAGGTAAAGGCGAATATGAAAGTTGAGCATTGCATACGTGATTGTGTTGTACATTATTTGGGCGTTGTTTTTCCTCCGAATTTGTCTTGTTGGTAGGAGTTGTATAACTAATTCCGTTTTCTGTAAACAATCAATATAGACTGTAACTATTCATAAAGTTAGAAAAAAAACTTTTTTTTATATTATATTTAAAGGAAAAAGTTTCCTGAAATATAAGATTTCGAGTCAAAAATCAACATATACAATGTCTAAAATCAAAGCTGACCCTTACGGCTATGTTGATATCCACGGTATTTTCTTCTACGAGTGAATAGGCAAACGGCTACTAAGGCAATAATAACACTCGCCACCGAAGCAGTTACAGGCACTATAATGCTTAAATCAACACTTCCTTGTTCATACTCCTTGTGGTCTTCCAGCAATCTTGTTTGATCGTATATTCCTAATAAAAGTAATAAGAAAGTGTAAATTCGTTAAAAAAAATCTGTATTTGTACATTTTTGGGAGCTATTGTTAAGTTTTATTTGGCGTGTTCAATTAAGATAAATTAAGCTGAGCATTATACGAAAATATTCACTTGTGACTAGAGGCATGTAATGGAGTAGTAAATTCTAATTTTTAAGTTTCGATGTGATAAAACAAAAGGTTTTAGAGACGTTAGAAGTTTCAGAATTACAAAATGTAACATCACTTGTAACATCTCTAAAACCTTCAACAGTTTTAACATTTTCAAAATTATGCAGTCATAGAAGTTAAGAAATGTAGTAGTATATTAGAAGTGAATTCTGATTATCATGTTTTAAATATTTTTAGATGAGACCTTCTGTCAATATCGTTTAATTTCACAGTTTTAGTATTAATGCATTATTTTTAGATACTACTAGAAGTATTTCGAAGACATTTTATTAACAAATTGAATATTTGTGTGCTTAATTTTGATAATTTCAAAACTATTAAAGGTTATAGAAATTAGAAGTTTCAGACTTACAAATTGTTTGATACTAATAACATCTCTAAAACCTTTAACAGTTTTATATTTTTAAAATTATGCAGATTTATTGAGAAAAAATCATATCTACATTGCATTTTCAAAACTTGATAATCAGAAATCACTTCTTATATACTACTTATAAGTCGAATCTGCATGATTATATGCTATTGATGTCCTTACATTGACTTTCACATTTTATTATTAATGCATGCATGTATGACAGATTAAACGTATTATTTATTTAGTTAAATCATCATCTAATACATTTTTTATAAATCTCGAAACAGTCTAAATTCCCCCATGAAATTGGCAAAATATAGAGGGAAATTTCATTTTTGCATTTTATAATGTTGTAACACAAATTTTCTTAGATGAAAACACACATTTTCTAAGGTAAAAATGCAATTTCTATTTGATCTGGGCCAATAATGACCCATAAATATATGGCCAAAATAGTCCATCCCATATATACGATATTGCATGTTTGATTAGTGTAGTAATTATAAATTTGTGACTATCACACTTGAATTTGACCCACCTATAGCTGGCAATGACCTGAATTCGTATTCTGCGACGGTAGATCCAGCATCATTGTGTGCCGTGATTTGCAATTGGTACCAGCTTCCTGGATGCAAATCAGTTATAATAAATTCGGCTTGAGCAGATTGTATGTTATTGGACACGAGTGTCCATTGGCGTTGTTGAGTAGGTCTGTATTGAATAACAAAATACAGCACTCTGCATCCACCATCTGGCCACTTGTCCAAGCGTATTAGTATAAATGTTGTATTCGGTTCAATTATTTCGTCTCTGTTAGCAACCAAAGGGGCTGAAACAATGAAACATTCAGTTGTCATTTGTCATCTTGTAAGCGGATTAGAACCTGTCATTTACCCATGAATTCAAAACTTGGAAACTTGATAATTTTGAGCAAAAATATCCCTCTTTTGTGCTTATGTAATTATTTTTGAAAACTTAATCATCCTTGCATTAAACCCAGTAGATTATGATAAATTCTATTGTTCTCGTTTGGTATTCAAAGCCCTTTTGTCGTATTTTACTTTTGAACTCATCGTTTTATGTACAAACCCTGCCAGTAAATCGAATTTCCATGACAAAAGCAAAAATGGGATAAATTAATCGATAATTTCCTACTAATTGGACAATCCTTTGTCTTAAAAATCAACAATACCTGAACCATCAGTATTCACAGTCATAATGCCACTGGGTTGACCGCTGCCCATGGAGTTAAATGCTGTTAAATAAAGCTGATATCTGCTTCCACAATTAAGATTATTTAATGTATAAGTATCACGGTCTGGTTTCACTTCAATTTCTTCCCATTCACCGAAATCTCGTTTGTAGCTTAGAGAATACCCTAGAATAATACGAAATAAAATATTAACAATGACAATCCGAATGTTCTGGATATGTTTAATAAAATAGCGGAACCTCGGTTTACGAACGTCTTTGTCTACGAACAAATTGGATTACGAACTTGGAGCACAAGCATATTGTCGTGTAAATTTAATATGGTTTATTGTATAAAGTAAGTTATAATGGAGAGCTATTTCAATAGCAGCACTTGTTTGAATGAAATATAATTTGTATAAAATAAAACACTCTTCAATTAAATTACTTTTAGAGCAAGAAAATTTTATTTAATCAGTTTTCGGCAAGATTAGTTTGATTGGTAGTCAATCAACCAATCCAAAGGTTATGGACAAATGGAGTTATCTCTTACAAAATTAAGGAGAAATTTGACACATTTACAAAACTATGAAAAAACATTCTGAATATTCATTCCGCGTGAGTTAAAAATCAATTTTTGCATGTATTAGGTCTCTAAAATGTATTATTAACCATGGTGCACAACATTTTTTCTGTTTTTTTGCTCATAGTTCCACTTATAAAGCCATAACATATTTTAAGAAATTTCTAGGACAAAGATCGCATTATTTGGATTTACATTAATTGCAATGGAAAAAATTAACTCGGATCACGAACTTTTCGGTTCACGAAGAGGGTCAAGGAACGGATTAAGTCCGTAAACCGACGTTCCACTGTATATGAAACATGATAGATTAATCTGCAACAGTATAAGATTAATTTGATAATGAAATGGAAATTATTCAATGGTTATACCTAATATTTTACTTCCACCGTCATCTCCAGGTTTCCACGATAGAGTAATTGATGATCTTGAAGTTTTCACGATTGACATCGTTGGTGCAACAGGTGGTGCTAAAATAAAAATTATCAAAATTGTAAAATAATCTATTAAGAATAAAGTATTACTTGAAGAAATATTACCTTTAACATAAACTTGATAAGTAATTTCATCATTTCCATAAGCATTTAATACATGGCAGGAATAATTAGCGGAGTCTGAATTTTGTAGATTTTGAATGATAAGGGCGCCATCCTGTCCCACACGAATTCTCTCATCATCTTTTACGATTTTTCCACTGTTTGTAGTAAGAATTATATTAATTAACAACACTTAAACTTAAATATAATGCTTTAAAATTACTTGAAAATCTTACTCAAGTCTCCACTCCCGACTTGGTGTCGGTATTCCCACAACTCTACATGCTAATTTCAGGGTATCTTTATGTGGTACCATTACAATGTCCGAAAACGATGAAATTTTTGCAGGAACTGGCCAAAAAGACATTTACTTATTATATAGAAAAAATTCAATTTTACAAAAATATTGTAATTACAAACCTCTTGTTTTCGGTGATTGGCTGACAACTTTAGTACTTTCACCTTCTCCCATAACAGTGGATGCGGTTACCCAAAATTCATAATGTTGATTTTCTTTGAGTCCTGTAGCAGCGAAACTTAAATGTGGTACTGATGACAATATGTGCTTTCCTACATGCTGCAATATATTGAAATTACGTTAATAATTTTTTGTCTTGCCAATTATAACTTATATACAAGTAGTACAGTCGAACCCGCTTAATTGCACATATTCTCCATGCCCTGAACATTTTCCCTATGTTTTGTACATGATGTGAACCGGATAAATGCACATATTTTGCAAGCCCCATGTTCAACCTTTGTATGAAATATATTATGCACATTTGGATATATATGGCCATATACGTAAGTGCGCGTATATATCTATAATTGTTCGCTTAAAGTAAATTTGCATGAATAGGTATATGATTTGACGTGTAGTGCGTCCATACACGTATAATATTCGTTTATATGCAATATACAGTGGAGTCTCACATAAGCGAAGCTCAATTATACGAAACATTGTTCCTAGGAAAAACTCTATTAAACCCTGTGTAATGCATTATTCGCTAATACGATATTCAGTTATACAAAACTTCCACTTATACAAAGGGTGATTCCTTCCCCTAAAGTAATCCCCTTGTGTAAATACTATTCAATTATAAGAAGAGCTTTTTCACATAATTGTGAAGCGTTTCATCTGTTCTAAAGACGTAAACGAAAAAAAGTCTGATGTTATTATTGACTGTGAACAGGTCTTATATAAATTATTATGGTAACTTATCACATTTTTTGGCCATATTCTTTAATGATATCATTTTTTTTGGCCGTATAACAAAGCATTTTGTGCCATAAATTGAAAAAGTGTCATAATTAAAAAAGGCCATTATAGCGAAAGGCCGTTTAAAGAGCGGCCTTATAGTAAGGTATAGGTGTACTTACCATATAAAGTGAAAACTTAGTTTATATTTATGTAGACCACTGCAGTTTATGTAGCTGATGTACTGTATTTTCAATCTGGCCCATCATTACCCACATACTAGGACCCATCATTGGCTAAATATGGTCCATACATGGCTATTTATGGCCCGTGTTTGGATCACACATCTATATGTTTAGTGACAATAAATGTTTCCCATAACTAATCTAGCCATTTGAAGGATTTTAGCAAAAAATTGAGCCAGGATTACTGTATTTAAGCACAACTCGGATTACCGGTTACATAAAGTCAGCTTGCTGGGTGGCTGTGCAATTAAGCGAGTTTGACTATATTTATACCGTTAAACTTACATGATCTCCAGTTTCTGCAACTCTCATGTAGAGTGTGTATTTTAAAATGACACCATTGGGATTGTCGGGTGGTTTCCATGTAACTGCAATGGCATCTGATGACATCACCAATGCCTTGATGCCGGCTGGTGGACCAGGAACTGTTTGTTGATAAATATAAATTGCAAATTAGACATTTTCATGAAAATTTCTTCATGAAATCTTAAATGAATATTTATTCATGACATCTTAAATGAATATTTCTTCATGACATCCTAAATGAATATTTCTTCATTAAATCTTAAATGAACATTTCTTTAAGGTTATTATTAAACAATCTTTATCATTATAATATAAGAGTCTGCATCTTATTAAAACATTAGACTATGATAACATTAACGGCATTGTGTCGCTTTAATTTTTAATGAATCGAATAGAAATATACTTCTGAAGTTTTTGATTAATAGAAACATAAAAACTTGTTTTGCATGCTCGATAATGCAATATTAAATCACATTTAATGGTGATTAAGCACAGTATATTTTTATAAACGTGCACATTTATCACGCAATACTTAAAAACTAAACGAATTATTGTCTAGCTTGACGTAAGGTTAAAGTTAAAACGTATTTTAAATTTAGCAGTAATGGGGATAAATTAGATGGCTCGATTTATCTCTAATTAATCTCTAAAGTAATTTGCATACCATCTTCATCTGTTCGGCAATAAACAGGATTACTAGAAATACCATCCCCCACTCTTGTAAAAGCCAAAACTTGAATCGTGTAATTGGTGTATTTTGCTAAGGTATGAAGTTGAGCCCTTGATGCTACTGCTTGCAGTATTTCCACCTTTTCCACATTATCAACTATAAATAATAAAAAATTAAACGATGTTAACATTATTATAAGTTAGAACCGCCAGTCCTTAGCACTTTTGTTATAAAAGCAAAAACTTAAAACACCAATATAACCATAGGAATTGTGATAAAATCCATATTATGAAATATCAAATTTTGTGAGTAAATATCTAAATTTGTAAGAAAATATCTAAATTTGTATTAAAATTTCTAAATTTGTATGAAAATATCTACATTTGTACTAAAATATCTAAATTTGTATGAAAAATATCTACATTTGTACTAAAATATCTAAATATATATAAAAATATATAAATTTATATAAAAATATCTAAATTTGTAAAAAAATATCCAAATTTGTATGAAAATACTAACATTATTATTAGCAATCACAAAATTTGCATTAAAAATCTAAATTTGTCTAGCAATCACAAAACAAATTTGGTTTATATTGTTGTTCCATGTAGTTGGTTTCATAAAATAATTTTACGAATTTTTTTCTTATTTATTTAACAAATATTTTTTAATAATGCATTTGGAATGAATTCCTCGATTAAATTTAATCTTTTGGTCATACATTTCTGTAAAGTATAGTTTTAGGCGAACCAAAATATTTTTTAACATTAATCTTAGTGAAAAATAAATTTTGAAAAATATTGACTATTTTAAATCCATCTTATGTGTAAAATATACGATTACATTAATTTCCATGACCATACTTTTCCTTCATTCCTTGACTATTAAAGTTTTCAATTGAATAGCCTATTGATTATTCGTAAATACCAAGTTGTGATAAAAGTGCTCCTAGAATGGCGGTTCTTGCATACATTTGAACAATTTCACATTGCATGCAACGATTGCATCAAACCATCATCTCGATCGATCATTTTGTACAAAATTTTGAAGCCACGGATGATCCCATTTTGTGTTGCAGGAGGTGGTGGAGTCCAAACCACTTCAACCACTTGCGATGATGCTGTGGTGCATCCAACATTTTGAGGAGGATCACTCGGTACTGAAAATTGAAAACAAACAATACTGAAAATTGAATCATTGAAAGTCATTTTTCCATCAGAAATTCCTTGCTTCAAAAGTTAATTCAAATTTTATTTGTGTTTATTTTTATTTATTTTAGGAGGGGGGGAGAAAACCAGTTTTCTTGGGCAAATAATCACAATTCTGGATGCTACATTCCCCCTTTTCTTCTTCAGGGTGATCATATTATATCAGATTTCTGCTTTATCAGAATCCTGCTTTATAGACATCCATCCTCTTTTTTATGTCCTTAGCAGCTTCAATTTTAGTTGCTTACCATTATTGCATGTGTCATATATTGTTGAAATTTTACGACCTCTTCGGTGATTTCATTTTTGCTCTTATTTTTGAAACAGGCTTGGAAGCATTACTCTAAGCTATTTCAGCATCACCCTCCTAATATCTTTTTTCTCCCTAAAACTCGGTTATTTCATATCACGATTGCATCAAGTGCTTTGCATGTGAAAGGACCCCAAACACTAGCTATTTTTCAAGCTGAATACCGTGAAAATTATCCTCTCCATTCCACTTTATAGCAACATATACAAACACAAATCCTATGTTTTTGTTGGCGATGATGTAATAAATGAAAAAGCTTTAGGGTTGGGTCACTGACCATTCCTGGAAGAGTATGAATAGTTGAGATTTATTTTCTATTACTGGTTATTTAACGGTGATTGAACACATTTCCTGCATGGAAACTGAAATCTTTTTGATCTTTATGGATGTTTTTGAGGATATTAAGTATAATAGTTTTGTTTAATAAATACTTTATATGATTCTATGGATACTTAAACATTGTAAATAATTCTCGATATTTTAAGAGTACCCCTATACCTCGCTGTACGGCCTAGACACGTTCCGGAAAAAATGGTCGTATAGCGAAAAAGCCGTATAACGAATCAATGCTTTCTGCATTGCAATTTTCTATTTTACCCTTCTTAAACGAAGTGAAACCCATAAGTTTTTTTTTATTGTTAGCAAAATCCGACCTTGTTTGTGCAAATTGGGGTAATTTAACACATTTTTTTACCACTTTCTTTAATTACATTATTTTTCTGGCCGTATAACGAAGCATTGTGGGCCGTAAATCGAAAAAGTGCCATAATTAAAAATGGCCGTTATAGCGAAATGCCGTAAAAAGTGGTATAGGTGTGCATTTGTACACATGTGCATGTATGTGATATGTATATACACCCATACCTCGCTTTCCGGCCTAAATACATTCCAGAAAAGTTAGCCGTATATCGAAAAGGCCGTATAACGAATCAATTCTTTCTGCATTGTGATTTTCTTATTTTTCCCTTCTTAAACGAAGTGAAACCCATAAGGTGTGTTATTGTTAGCCAAATCAGACCTTGTTTGTGCAAATTGGGGTAATGTATCACTTTTTCTTAATTACAATAATTTTTTTTTGCCGTATAACGAAACATTGTGGGCCGTAAATCGAAAAAGTGCCATAATTATAAAAAGCCGTTATAGCGAAAGGCCGTATAAAGAGCGGCCGTATAGCGAGGTATATGTGTACACAAAAATAAAGGATATCCGACTTACGACCAGTCGGTTGAAACCGATCACGATCTTAAGTCTACGGCTGCCTGTATAATATTTTTATATACCCCTCTGATTTATTTTTTAATATATATACATGGATGTGCTCTATAATATTTTATTAAAAAAATTTGTATTTACCATCTTCCAATGTGGAGGCAATAACTTCGTCTGAATCAGGTCCATTTCCCATACGGTTAAACGCGGTCACGACAACGCTGTATTTCGTAAACTTCTGTAGATTGGTCAAATATATCTCTTCTTTGAAATCTGGCGTAATTCGCAGCATTTTATGCTCGTACTGATCTGGGTTATCGTAAATTTTATAGCCGATGTAATATCCAAGAATTTCACCATTCCACAGTTCTTTCTTTGGGGCCTGCGAGAGAAAATAACTCGTAAATGTTGGTCACCTAAGGGGGGAGGGGGGTCGTAACACAAGCAGTTTAGGAGAAAAAATGCCATAAAATGGCAACGATAGTCAAGAAGCAAAATCTAGACTTTGCACAAATAACAAGAACGTCGTAACATTCAGTACACATATATATGTAGCCGTGCAATTAAACGTTTTTATGATCTGGCTATTGGCACGCAAAACAATTAGTATTACTGACAATGATTGCTGGATTTTTGATAGTATTTCGATAATTGTTCAATCACCGTGATTAATAGACTGTCTGTTATTAAATGCCAATGAACAATAAAACCGTTTATTATTGATTAACAAATTTTGCGGACTATAAGACGCACTTTTTTCTTCAAAAAATTACCTCCAAAATTCAGGTGCGTTATATACTTGCATTTTATACTTCTTGTTTTTTAAAAAAAATGACTTAAAAATTAAAGTGCGTCTTAAAGACCGTAGCGTCTTATAGTCCGTAAAATACGGTAGTTTTTGAAATATGTTTGAATTTTTCCAGCAAAGTTATTGGATACCCTGTGAAATGATTTTAACCTTAAAACTAATATTGCATTATATTTTTCAATTCAACTCAGTACCCTACAATCGGCAAATAAATGCCATATGGTAGGGAAGTCGTACCCAATCATTGAATTTATACTAAATCTGGACATTTGCCAGGAAGGCTATTCCATCGTCTAATCGCATGCAACAAGAAGGACCAATAGTAAGCATCCATCTTGGTACGAAGCCAAGGTCAAAGTATTTGAGTGCTTATGTCTACTCCTAGAGTGGTTGTTAGGCGTTAATATATTTAAATTACGAGAAAGATTAAAGCATTTCAATAACCCCATAGATAACTTTTCGCTTCTGGACCTCAACGTGTCCCCGTTTAGAGAGTGGAGCATTTCTGTCCCACTCGCTGAATGTTGATAACTGCCCTTAACAAAACTGGCTGCCCTACGCTGGACCATCTATATTTCCTGAATATGAACCATCCTGTGAGGGTTTCAAATAAGAGCGTAACATTCCAACACAAGGCGAACCAGAGTTACGTAGCCAGTTTCCGCTAAATTTTCCACAGATTCTCGAAATACCGTATTTTACGGACTATAAGACGCACTTTTTTTCTTCAAAAAATTGCCTCCAAAATTCATGTGCGACTATAATAAGCACTTTTTTTTAAAAAAATTGCTTAAAAATTAAGGTGCGTCTTATAGTCCGTAAAATACGGTACGCACTAAGGCGTTGGTTCGCTGCACCAACAATTTTTTTGAAATGGTGTTGCCAAGAAAGATTTTTATTAATATAAGCCTCCAGCTACTTGGAAGTAACAACGACAAATATACTTTAAAACAAATATACTTTTTCAAGAATTCATCCATCCAACCTCTTTATTGACTTTAAATAAAAACACCACTATCTAGTTATTACCTTCCATGTTACTTTTATAGAGTCAGCACCAACTGCCTTTGCTTCAACTGCTAAAGGTGAGCCATTTGGTACTATGTATTAAATAGAGTTAAATCAATAATTAAGAGGATCTTATACATTACCTTCCTATAAATAATGGGTGTTTCAAATCACCTTAATCCTTTAATCTTACCTTCTTCAGTACATGTCACATCCGTGCTCTCACTTAAAGGGCTTTCACCAATATTATTTACAGCAATAACCCAAAATTTATAAGTGGCACCCGGAGTTAGTTGATGGATTATAACGGAAGTGTCTCCATTATCTACAGTTGCATTTTGTGCAGGACCTGTCCATCCATCTGACAAATTTCGAAAAAAATGTTTCACGTATCTTATCTTAAATCCTGGAATTTCAATTAATATAAAGCGAAATAATACGTACTGGATTGCCTCTTGTATCGCACTATATATCTAGATATGAAACTGTTGCCAGTTTTTCCAGGTGTCCATGACAGTTGCACGGATTTACTGCTGACATCGATTACTTTCAAGTTGGTGGGAGGTCCAGGCAATTCTGGAAATGATTTCATTGAAATTAATAATTCCAGGTTGCGTGCTTATTTAATGTAAGTTATATTTCCAAATAGGAATAACTAATCTGAACTTTTGCAATACTTAAATTGTAGTTCATGGGGTTAGGTGAATAAAAGTATAAATAATAAATTTACCTTGTACGATTAATTCGAACCAGGTTTCGTCGTGGCCAAATGGATTTGAAGCCACACAAGCATATATTGCTGCATCAGATGGCTCCACCTTTTTAATTATTAATTCTGAAATTATGCCGTTGTCTGCTTTATATTCCTTGAGTGATAATCTGAAAGTTTAGTATCACAGATTAGGAAGTTATTTCTTATATTATTAATGATCTCATCAGAATGTTAAATGGAAAACGTGAGATATCTGAAGGCACACCCATAAAAAACTTCTGGATGCACATTTATAACATGCTGTTTATAATATGAAATCCTGTAAAATTTCATGATGACTAAATATTGATGAACGTGTATTTTACACATATATAGTATATAAAATATTTATAATGGTGTAATTTCTAATTCGCACATTGCGCATTTGCAAATGGGCCATTGAAAAACGACATCCGCGAAATTCTTTCAAAAATTGAATTCCCCATCCCCCCACCCTCTGTCCCTTGTCATGTTTTTTAATACTTATTGTGCAGAGAGCAATTGGATTATTATGAAATTGTTTTTATCAATACCTTGTTTCTACTTGAATATTGATTCTCTCTTTGTTTTTAACCCAAGTAACTTCCACAGGGTTATCTCCTTTTGCATTACATCTGAGAACTGCTTCAGTTTGCCTCTCCACGGTGTAATTTGTCCGTTTATTCTCAAAATATGCAGAAACTATCATAATAATATTTCATTATTTCAGATTAATTGGATAAATTCAAAGAGTTTCGGTATACGCAGTGGCGTAACGAGGATATTTGAGGCCCAGGGCAAAACACCCAAATTTGCGCCCTTCCCCTCTTACACTACCCAAATTGGCGTCCCGTTCCCATCCTCCACTACCCAAATTTGCGCCCTTCCTCCACTACCCAAATTTGCACCCTTCCCCTTCTTATTTTCCTCTACCCAAATTTGCGACCTTACCCTTACCGTCCTTCACTACACAAATTTTCGCCCTTCCTCCACAACCGTACACTACTACCCAAATTTGCGGCCCTCACCATCCCATTTTTTACTACCCAAATTTGCGGCCTTCCCCTTACCATCCTCCACTGCCCAAATTTGCGCCCTTTCCCCCCTATATCCTCGACTACCCAAACTTGCGTCATCTTCACATCCTCCACAACCGAAATTTACGTCCATCTCCCCATCCTCCACTACTCAAATGTGTGTCCACTTCTTATCCTTCACTACCC
The DNA here is from genome assembly GCA_034696685.1 of Julus scandinavius. NCBI lineage: Eukaryota > Metazoa > Arthropoda > Diplopoda > Julida > Julidae > Julus > Julus scandinavius. Next base: position 14,970 of record JAQGAE010000896.1, on the reverse strand, counting down.
AAATTTGCGTCCCCTTCCCATTCTCCACAACCCAAATTTGCGCCCTTCCCCCTCCCATTTTCCACTACCCAAATTTGCGGCCTTCTCCTTACCATCCTCCACTGCCCAAATTTGCGCCCTTTCCTCCCTATATCCTCCACTACCCAAATTTGCGGCCTTCTCCCTACCATCCTCCACTACCCAAATTTGCGCACTTGCCCCTCCTATCCTCCACTACCCAAATTTGCCCCCTTACCCAACCCCCTACCAACCTCCACTACCTACATTTGCGCTCTTCTCCTCCCATCCGCCACTACCCAAATTTGCGACCCCTTTAATTATCCCCCCCATCCTCCTCTGGAAAGCAACTTTGTTTATATTGTACAACTTAAAATACGTGTATTTATCAAGTTTCAACAAACTCATTTTAATACTTTGGACGCCCCTTTTGGCGCCACCCTAGCCAAAGGCTCCTGAGGCAGCTTCATCCTCGCTACGTCACTGGGTATAAGTCATCGGATATTAAATTATGACTTGTTGCATTTTTTTTCTAAGTTCTTCATCGTCTATGATATTTATCGTATAACGTTACTTACCTTTTACTTTTAATGCTACAACTTTTTCTAATCCAGAGCCAATCCCATTTGCTGCTTGACATAAGTAATAACCTTGGCTTTGTTTTGTTGTTTTTGCGATGATTAGGGATCCGTTTTCTGCTATCGAAATCGAATCTTTTCCACTCAAAACTATCCTATAATCTCCCGGTGTGTCTCCTGAAAATAAGTTTTTGTTGCTGTAATCTCTTGAGAAATTAAACCATACTAATTTTAGATTAACTTTTGTAATACAGGATTACATCGACTTAGTTTGATTTGCTCAATAAAAATTAAGGTTTCTAATTAACTTTATCTTTCATATTTGTTGTCTTGTATAGATAGAGATTGAGTTAATAATTGTTATTACCTCTTCCTTTTAGCCAAGTTGTTTTTGGTTTAGGAAATCCATCTGCTTGACAATGCAATATTCCCATTTCGCCATTTAAAACTTCAAAATCTTCTGGCTCACGGACCCAATGAGGTGGCACTGAAAACATTCAAAAAGTTTGATTTAAAAATATATATATATATATATATATTTCATATAAATGAATAAATTTGCATCGCAGAATTATATCTTATTTTAGTTTGCATGACTACTGAAAAGTAGTATTTATGTTGTATTTGAAATCAATACTTTGGGCATTTATAATCACGAAAGTGCTATTTGTTTGCGAAATTGAAAAACTAAACAAAGTAGATCTTACTGATATTTACAATTGTATTTCTTTCTTCTTGCTATATCATAATGTAAACTAAAGCTTATTTCCCCAAGGAATGATGCCATTGATAAAAAAGTTCCGATAACAATACAAATACATGTATTAGATTTGGTATTTAGAGAAACTAATTATTTTTGCATTTAATTAATGACATGTTCAAGGCGGCATGTAGTGAAATTTTAAGTGCAGTGCCTATATTTCGGTTAACCGAAATCTTTCGTATAAAATTGGTGTAAAATAAGAAAAAAATCTCGCATTGTTTTTTATTTCCTCTTTGTTGTGAGAAATTGCCGCTACTGGATACATCGTTAGGTTATACATATACATAGGTTATAACTCTTGTGAACGATAGACAAAGGTGACATGAATGAAGCGCCGTGGAAGTGGCATAGAAGGTGGGAGAGAGGTGGGCTTAGTTGATTTTGGCGAAGTTTGCTCAGATGTTGAGGCAGGATAGGGTTTGCCCTCACACCTGGCCCACCACCCAAGGACACCAGAGCACCGCCCACAACCAGTGTATTTTGTTACCAGAACGTCGCCACCGACGTGAACAGCCAGTGGATGGAGCCAACAGCCCCCGCCCCAGCAGAATGTCTGCGGGCATACTATGTTCAGGGTGGAGCAAAATTCCTCACCACCCCACTTTTTTAAAAAATCTTATAGTTATGAAAATTCTGTTTACGGGGGTTTGAAACCCTATCCTTTTCAATGGGTCGGGCTTGCAACGGTACTCACAGTTGAATGAGGGAGGCTTTGGTGGGGGTAAAATTATTTGGGGTGCATCGATGGATCAGCAAGGGCCTCATACTGTTGTTTTTCACTTTGAAATGGTAGATTTTTTTAAAATTAATAAACAAGTTTGAAAAATGTCCGTTATTTTGCACACGCTGCCAGCAGGTGGCAGCATGAGATAGGCAAGTTGTGAGTGCAAAAACTCAAATAATAATTTAATTTAAAATAATCTACTATTTGAAAGTGAAAAACGACACGATCAGTACCTTGCTGATTTAAAAAACTATTTTAAACAATTTCTATTTTTATTTAATCGTTTTTTGTTTAACTGTGAGTGTCTTTGCAAATTACCCATTAAAAGGGATAGGGTTGTAATCCCCCTTAAGTGTTACGGGTCTCAAGTTTGTATATTGACTTCCGTCAACAAATGGGCATAGTTTAAATCTAAGAACATCAGTGGCTTCCTCTTTGACCCCATTAACAGAATTTTCATAACTAGAAGATTGTGTGGTGGGGTAGTGAGGAATTCTGGTCCACCCTGCATATGTTGTATGACTTATGGCATATATGCATGTAATTCCAGAAATAAAATATTGTTTATTTGCGGATAAAATTATAATTTTCCATGTATCCATTTTAGGTTTGGTCCTCTGTTTTATGTCAGGAAATTGGCACAACATAAACAACATGTGGATTTTGTAATATCTAAATGTTCATTTTAATGTGTTTGTTATAGGACCATCGTTTATGTAAAACTAGGCCCAGACTCGCAATGGTCCTTTTATAACTTTAGTAGCAATTTAGCGAAGCATTTGGTTACATTTCTCACGCTAATGACTTTATATATACTACTTGTATAAACGCACTATCAATTCCAACTTGCTTTTTCGCTCTTGACTTGATAAATGATGGCTTATGTTAGCAGCTTTTGTACCTAAGCTTTTCAACATGGGCCACGTTTGAATGTGTATATTTGGGATGAATGGGGCACCTATTGCGCTTAGCTTGTACGCCTTCAAATGTTACTGGTAAGGTCTTTTTAAAATGTGAAGAGGGACCATTAATCAGTGGAACGTGTTAGCAAATCCCACAATCTTAAATTTGAGCAACATTTGAAGAAGGCTTAAGGAAATTTACGATTTGTAAAGAAATATGAGTTCACTCGCACATTATATACATTTACTCCTCGAGGAGTTTATACTAATGGCAATAGCTTACTGAAATGTTATAATATTCTTGTGTGTGTGAAGGTCGTTTAACATATGAAAGGTAGTTTTTTTTTTTTATTGAGGCACGTCTGTGTGACGAAATATATTGATTTCTTGTACTAACTCACATTAATGCTAAAAAAGCACATGGTAAATGGGAAAGCTTGAATTAGCCACGTTAGATACTTTATCAATGCGAGCTGATTTCAATATGAATGCATTTGAAATCCATTAATTCTGAATTTTTTAATCTATTTGACTTCATTTTTCAAACTTGCAGTTCTATGTTTAGACGTTGGCAATTTATCATCGTATCTGAATCTAATGTCAGCTAAACTTCAACATGAACTACTGTAGAAAAGTTGTAAGACATTTTTTTATATACAACGTTATTATAAATAGTTTCATTTGGTTCTTGGTGGATTAATAATTAATTATTCCAGTGTTGAAAAACTATATATATCGCATGTATACAGATCTTGATATAAATGGGAATACATATGTCCAAATATAGACCCACTGTCCATATGTTGTCCATTTTAGCCCCGACCCTCTCTTCCTTCCCCCTCCCTCATAGACGTCTTTAATTTAAATGAAAATTAATGTGTTCAAGTAATGAATTCTACAATTAAAGTAAACATAAACAGGAGCCATTCAAAAAGGACCACACCGAAATTCTTTCAAAAATTGATTCCTTCCTCCCCCCCCCACCCCTGTTCACTTGGTGTCCATTTTAGCCCAGACCCCCTATTAACTTCCTCCTCCTCGTGGAAGTCCCTTAATATTTTGTTTGAAAAGTTGGGTGTCCAGATAATTTGTTACAGAATATACAAAAGCCCATTCTATAAATTTCCAAGCACCAGCCTCTCTCACTATCAATTCCACGAGATTTTTTCACATTTTTAACTGAAATTACTGTAATCATTATCAAATCTTTTCCACAAATAATCCTAAACCATGTTTCGCATTATTGGTTAAAAATGTTTGCAATTATATACACTATGAGACATGCAAAAGTAGAACCCAATATAAAAATCACAACTTCGTGAAAAATGCTTCGACTAAAATGAAATTTGGCACTTACACAGAACAATAGTGTAGGAACAAAAAGTTGTTCTGGACATGCGACAAATCTCGATTTTTTTCATTTTTCAACAAGACCCGCTCACCTTGCTCGAGAAACAATTGAACTGCTGCAACCGGAAACGCCACAGTTCATCGAATCCAACAACTGGCCACCAAACATTCTGGACTTTAATTCAGTGGACTACAACATTTGGGGAGTTCTCCAGGGAATGGTTTACAAATCGAAGATTAATAATATCGAAGACTCGAAACTACGAATTCAGAAAACTTGGATTGAACTCGACCAGCGTATAATCAATTCGTCAATCAAAGAGTGGCGCGTTAGACTCCGGGCTTGTGTAAAGGCCACCGGAGAACATTTTGAGCACATTTTATAATTCGATTTTGTCCCTACACTATTGTTCTATGTAAGTGCTAAATTTCATTTAAATCGAAGCATTTTTCACGAAGTTGTGATTCTTTTATTGGGTTCTACTTTTATATGACTCACGGTGTACTAATTAAATAAGCAGTATGGATACACACATCTGGTGAGATGTTGCCCTCAATATCTTGTCTCATAATTTTAAAAGTATCTGGAGCAGCATTTTTGATTGTAATTAAGTAATTAATTGTTAATGATTTATTAGCTGCTCTGCTACTTTTGAACGGTCCTGTAGAATAATTACACAACCATGCACCTATGAAGCCTACTAATTTTGGATCAGAAATATCTTAATATGAAATTATTTGTTGGCATGTACAATAGGTTATTTAAATAATACACTTGTGTAGTCGTATATTTGTTTCTTAGTTAGAAAATGAAAGAAATAATATCCTGGAATGCCTTATATTATAATAAGGGATTACTCTAATTGGAAATCGCAATTTATCTTCGGCTTTGTCACTAGATTTATCGTTTGACTAATCGTTTTAATAATATAAGAGTATTGCTATTCGCAATTCTGCCATTAATAAATTATAAGCAATCCAATTAGCATTAAGTCTAATCTTGATGTTTCTATCTTTGGATATTATAAAAGTTTCCTTTATTCTTTCAAATACGGAAATATCATTGTTATATTAATTGACATCGCGATTCCATAAAATTAATATTTATCATTTTTTAAAATTGTAATTGTATTTCGTATTTTAAGATACTTAATTTAGTAATCAAGCTTCGCTAACATTAACAAAATGAAACCCATTGTCATTGTAATTAAACAAAAAAATCGTACAAATTAATGCACTTCTATATTTTGTACTTCCTGTTGATATAACATTTACTCATTTTTATTAGGGGTACTCATACCAAATTTTCATATGGGCAGTTGGACTATCTGCATTTTGCCAAGATATGGTGCGCATGCTCATTACATCCAAGCTGCTCTGTCAAGATCCATAAAGCCCCTCACACACTAGACTAACTAAATGTAAAATCGGCTGCTAACGCACGATTTTTTGGGTTCAAGCATGCGCACTAGTTGTGTGGTCAGCGCACAATATTGTCTGCAAGATTTCAAGAATGTCCAATAATGAGGAATTACAGTATTAAGAATGTGAAATTTCCCCTTTGTATCTCTGGATTAACGTTTGGTTGTACTACGGCGTGGAATTTAAGGGAAATTCACTTAATTTTATGTAATTTATTTCTCTCAAAATTTCATGAATTTCTGACAGACTATACGAGGTTTTCAAGTATGAGAAATGTAAAAATTCCCCTGTGTCTCTGGAATGAGGTTTGGTTGTAATATCAGGATTTTAATTTTTCCAGCGCCTTTCAACAAGAGTGTCACAGAAATTAAGCGAATTTAAGGAAAACTATTTTAATTTTAACTAATTTATTTCTTCCAAAATTTCACAATTTTCTGATAGACTTCAAGAAGTTTTACATTGTGATAAATGTAAAATTCCTCCTGTGTCTCAGAAATGAGGATTGGTTGTGCTACGAGTTTGGTAATTTGTATTCCACCGAGCAGTACTAAAATGTCAGCCGAAGCTGGTGGTCGAGTGGGTTTACGTGCCTCTCGATCCTAAGATGCGGGTTTCGCTCCCCGGTCGAGGTCAGTGAGAATTTTTACGGATGGGTGAAATTCCCTTTCGGTTTTGAGAGTTTAAACCGAGGTCCGGTGTTGATTGTTGCACGTTAAAGACCCCTCGAGAGGCTGTGGAAGTCCCCCCTCGAAGGCAAAATTCTCAGGTAGGAAATGATAGCTCATCCCCGGAGTTGGTGTTTAGTCTTAGTTGCAGAAGAAGCCAAAGTTAAAAATCAACAAACAACTAAAATTTCAGTGTGACATTTGCTAAAAAAAATGTTGAACACCTCCAAACTCTTGGCCCCTCTGGGTTACCTCTGGGTTCCACCTCCTCTACTCCTGCACAAACCCCCTCATCACAATGACAAAAGCGGGATCAGCACCCCTTCCCGCCATTCCCCCAACAGATCCTCACAATTCGTTATACAGCTTTTCGCTTTACGGCCAAATTTCCGGAACGTATCTAGGCCGTAAAGCGAGGTATGGGTGTTGTTACATGAAGTGCTTTGTTATTGTGGCATGTGTATATATAGCGGCGCTCATGCATATTTGCACGTGCACACATGCATGTGCACGTGCTTTTGTTTTAAATTTTAAAAATAATGTTGTGTTCTGGCTGTCAATAAAAACGGATGTTTGATAGTGAGTTCAGCAAGTTTCAAGGATTAATTTAATAATTATAATACAAGTACTGATTTCACAGCATAAATCCAACAATGAGTGGGGTATTTACCGGTTAGGCAACTACAAATTCAACAGGTGTACCCACTTTGTATGTCGAAAAATACAAAATATCAAACCAAAAAATACCTTTTTAATTACATGGTATTCTTGCCTTTAAAAATAACACCAGCAAAAGACTTATTGGGGAATTAGTTGAAGTGTGCAGCGTATGTAGCTTAGTGGCTTATTTCGTGGAATTGATCCTAATTAACCTTATATACGAAGAGGGAAAAATGTTCAGCCAAAGAGCCCGTAACATTTTGTCATTTGTGGCTTATGTATGACCCTAAGTGGATGGAACCAATGATTGGGTCCCAAGCAAACGACGGTGTAAAATGCAAAAGATCACGGTTTAAGCAGAAGTAGGAGCTCAGTGGTATTATGCACTTTGCGTGTATATACTAGTATACTTTACGATCTTTTTATGGGTGAGGATTTCGGGCGGAGTTTAATACTGAAAATTCAAATTTGGGAGTTAATACACTTACCGTGCACTAGCAATTCGGCTGAATAATTCACGCTGGCTGCGTGATTGCTGGCCACGCAAGTGTAATTCCCGTTATGTAAGCTGGTAACGCTGCGAAATGTTATGGCGCTGGAGAAATCATCGCTACTTTGAATTTCTAATCCTTTATACTCTGGAATTGGTTTGCCGTCCTTTTCCCACGATATGGTTAACGGCAAATCACCTTGACTAACCACGCATGAAATTCTCGTTCGCATTCCCTCGCGAAGATCAGATGGAAATGAAAAACTGTCGATTTTCGGTGGGGCTAAAAATAAAAAAGAGACCACCAATATATTGGATAAGTTACTGAAATATCGCGGTTTTAAAAGGAATTTTCAATCTATACAAAGCTTGTTACACAATTCACAACCACTGTATAGTGGTTTTGTCAAGAACAATGTGGGCATGTAAAAGGCCGTATATGTCATCACGTTTTATGGTGAGAGGGGGGGGGGAGATATGGTCCACTATGGTCCTCGTTTTTGCCTTAGCAAAATTGCGTTTGAACCATAGAAAAATTGCGTTTTTACCAATGAAAAATCACGTTTTTACCATAGAAAAATCGCGTTTTTACCATAGAAAAATTGCGTTTTTCCATAGAAAAATTGTGTTTTTACCATAGAAAGATCGCGTTTTTATCATAGAGAAAAATCACGTTTTTACCATAGAAAAATTGCGTTTTTACCATTGAAAAATCACGTTTTTACCAAAGAAAAATTGCGTTTTTACCAATGAAAAATCACGTTTTTACCATAGAAAAATCACCTTTTTACCTTAGAAAAATCGTGTTTTTACAATAGAAAAATCACGTTTTTACGATAGAGAAATCACGTTTTTACCTTAGAAAAATCGTGTTTTTAAAATAGAAAAATCGTGTTTTTACCATAGAAAAATTGCGTTAATTTTACCATAGAAAAATCGCGTTTTTACCATAGAACAATCGCGCTTTTAATAGTGCAATTCCCATTATTTATATTTTGCCGATTTGGGTTAAAATTTGTAGCATTTCTTGGATTTGGGGGATGGGGATCTATCCCAAGATCCCCCATATATACGGCCATGGGCATGTATTATTTTTATATATGGTGTATCCTATTTTTATATATGGTTAAACCATATATTGGCCTGGTATTATAAGTGCATGACATGGGGTTCTATTTCAAGGCCGTATATATGGTGGATGTTAGGGATAGATCCCCTCCCCCGGAAATCCGAGAAATTTTGCAAATTTCATGCCGAGTCGGCTAAATATAAAAAGAAAATGGCACTTTTACATTAAGTATGATTTTTCTGCTCTAGAAATTCATGTTGTTGGCTGTTTTTTAAGGAAAAATTGCGATTTTAAGGTAAGAACAGAATTTTTCTGCATTAAAAGTACTATTTTTCAAATAAACACAAAGATTTTCTTAGTTAAAAGTGCGATTTGTTTTAGGTAATAGTTCACTCTACGATTCTGGACTTTATCCCCTCCCCCACACACCAAAATGCGATGATACATACGGTCTTACCCAATAAGTACAAGGCCTAAGTTAATCTAGCTCATAATGACGTTTTATGTGGCCCATCAAAGTCAAAATCTGTTTATATAATATTTTGTGCACAAAGTGCTTATATAAATTTTGGATTATTATTATCGTTTATTACAAAATTCTGTGCAAAAACTACAAATACTATGTTCTTTGACTGTATTTATTTAATTCTAGAAAATTGTACATACCGCATTATTACCACTTAAAGTAATGGAAGTTGTTCGTCAAAATACTAGATCATTACACTAAAAGTAATATAGACTTTTAATAACAAACCTTGATTATTTTAATGAAAAGATAAAAAGCTTAGAACGATTCCCAGAAGAAATCCAAATTACAGATGCAAGATGTACATTAATATCTAAATGTGTGTCTCCCTGGACATTTTTCTCTAAATTAAATATTTATGATTTTGTGACGATTTAATTAAAATACGAAAGGTGATTTTTTTGTGCAAATTGTGGTCTGGGACTTGACTAAAATGACAATTTTTTTATTCTTACTATCTAATGAGAATTATAACAGCCGCTAATATGATGTCAAAGGAGACAGTAGATGTTAATTGAAAATTGTCTCTTAAATAATGTTTTAATTTATCATGTCTTAAAAACATTCACATAAAACGCTGGCGAAAACATTTACTTTACTCTTTTCCGATGAGCTTTCTGTGACGAATTTATACAATCAAAATGTTGAGGCTTTAATTTCATGTTTAATTTATATGTTGTATAACTTTGCTAGCTAAGCTCATCCATGATCCATGATCTCATTACTGAATATATTCCGAGAAACCTGCCGGCAGTTTACATCCATCAATTATATAAACAGTACATGTACATTATCTAACTAGTTAATATTAAGTAAATATTATTATACAGTTTTTACTTTGTGTTTACTAAACATGCGATAATTATAAATATGACTAGCCCTTCCTAGAATTTGTAATCATCGCAATTCACATGAAAAGCATATACAAATAAATTTCTCTAAATATATATATATATATGGACATGTATGGGCCAGATATAGCCATACGTGAGCCATATATGGAACATATTTGGCCCTTGATAGGCCATACATGTCATGTATCACCCATTAATTCATGTACTAATAGCCATGTATATAGTACTAATAGCCATGTATTCATGTACAAATAGCCATGTGCACATGTACAAATAGCCATGTATTCATTTACAAATAGCCATGTGCGCATGTACAAGTAGCCATGTGCGCATGTACAAATAGCCATGTGCGCATGTACAAATAGCCATGTGCGCATGTACAAATAGCCATTTGCATATGAACAAATAGTCATGTGCACATGTACAAATGGCCATGTATACATGTACAAATAGCCATGTGCGCATGTACAAATAGCCATGTGCGCATGTACAAATAGCCATGTGCGCATGTACAAATAGCCATGAATTCATCTACAAATAGCCATGAATCCATCTTCAAATAGCCATGTATTAATGTACAAATAGCCAAGTATACATGTACAAATAGCCATGAATCCATGTACAAATAGCCATGAATCCATCTACAAATAGCCATGTATTAATGTACAAATAGCCAAGTATACATGTACACATGTACACATAGCCATGTACACATGTACACATAGCCATGCATACATGCACAAATAGCCATGTATACATGTACACATAGCCATGCATACATGTGCAACTAGCCAAGTATACATGTACAAATAGCCAATTATTCATGTACAAATAGCCATATATACATGTACAAATAGCCAAGTATACATGTACAAATGGCCATGTATTCATGTACAACATATGTATGCCCATGCTTGCACAAAAATGGCCAAGTATGTCCAAATTCTTGACTACAATTCCACTTGGGTCTAAAATTCAAATACTTTCCAAAACCCTTGATACACAAGAATAATTTAAAATTACAATAAAATCATTATTGCATATTTAAAAACTGCGATATTATTTCTTCAATTTTAACGTTATCTTTCTATACAAACTTTAAAAGGATGTAAAATCCTGCTGTTAATTAAACCCTATGCACTTTAATGTACGTCTTGTCATCGATTGATGTACTATTGAGCATATTCGGTTTTACTTTCTCGCATTTCTGCAAACACATTGAGGGAATCCAGCCTTAATTATGGCCTGATGTAGTATATCGAACAGATAGACTGAGGCCTAAACATAGACCAACCTATATCTAATTGCATCGTTAATTTCTTGCCAGAATACATCGTATACAGTCGTATATATATATATCGAGATACTTACCCATTATTTTCACCCACAAATTTCTCCTGGCCGTCTGTCTTTGAGCATTATTAGCAATACAAGTATATTTTCCAGCATCAGCTGGCTTTTCAACGTTTTTAATCTGTAATGTGCCATTTGGAAATACTTTTTGTCTTAGGTTTGCAGGAAGTTGTTTCTCATCTGAAAAAAAGCCAATTAAAACCACTTTCATTAATGATGGTGAGCAATGTGATCTCAGTGTTAATTTCAAATATATATAAATGTTGTGCTACAAACCCAAAACGCTACAAAGCTAGCTTTCCTACATTTTGCTCGTTTATTGTATATTTCTGGTGCTTTAATATCATATTTTGTATTTTTAAGGGTCCTAATAAACTATTAGTGTTTCTGTTGTAAGTGAATAATTGAATAATTTTACTTTAATTTAATTAGCTTAAGAGGGATTGAAACTTTATCTCTTTCAATGGGTAAATTTGCAACGACACTCACAACCAAACAAAAAAAGATTTAATAAAAAATTAAAATTGTTTAAAATAGCTTGTTAAATCAGCAAGGTCATTCGCTTGTCGTTTTTCACTATAAAATAGTAGATTTTTTTAAAATTAATAAACAAATTTGAAAAATTATCGTTATTTTGCACATGCTGCCAGCAGATGGCATACATTTATAAATATGAGTATATACATATATAAAAGTAAGAGTACACATGTACAGGCATGAGTAAACATGTCTCAGCAAGAATATTATGTGAATAATTATGAGTATACATGTACAAGTAAGAGAATTCATGTACATGTATAAATTAACATGTACAGGGAAGAGTACACATGCATAAGTAAGAGTACACATTAACAGGTAGGCATGAGTATACATGTAAAGGTACAGATACCTAAGCATATATTTTAAAACTATTTAATAATGCAATTCTGGATATTTCTCATACTGGATTTTGATGTAGTCTCACATTTTCTCTACATCCAAATATACATGTGCAAATTTTATCTAACCGATATAATAATAGCGATGGCACCATTTTATCCTCTTGTCTATAATTTTTTCGTTAGGTTACAAGGAATACTCGTTTTTATATATTTCCGTGAATGTTGAAAGCGTGCTATTTGTGCTTTTTTTGATGAAAAAGGCGCTACTTTATGACTAAGAAACGCTTCATGAATTATTCTTCCTGCGTACCGACAAGATTTCTATGCATTTTATAAAAAATAGAGATTTCTTTGGCAGACAAAATGTGAATTACCATTCAAAGAAGTTGAATGAAACATAATGGAAATTAAAGTATTTTGTGAGAAATGTATGTATGGAAATTATTATTTCTCATGAAAAGATTTTTGGTCCTGTCTTCGTTACTTTCTTGGAAATTGTATAGATGTTAAAAGTATTTCAATATATCATTGCCGTGCCAACATGTACTTGGGCATATTTTGTTTCATTAAATTGTAAATTATATTGGATCAATAATTCTGAAAATTGTATAGAAATTGACTTAAAATTCTCCTACTATCAGACTTGTCAAGAGGACAAGTAGCCAGCAATATAAGATATGGTATGAATTATTAATGTTTTCCTGATAAATTCAATTTTATGAACGATTTCGAAATTTGTTACTTCTATGAAGACCCAATATCTTGCACAATTGTAATTTTTTCTATTGAACGAACACTTCTATAAAAATGTAAGGCGATTTGCAACACTTTTGTTGACAATACATAAAATAAGTTACGAGTTTGATTCTCTTCTTCAAAGTGATTTTATCTGTAACTTATTGTAACAGATTATTTTGAGACCACCTTGAAAATTGCATTTGTGTTCCTTGAAGTAGGCAAACACTGCGAACATTCCTGCACTGTGTGATTGCCAACAAATTATTTTTAAACAGTATGATTAGCTTTGTAAATTACTATAAAATTATGTTTTAATAAAACTAATTAGATTATTTTGTGCAATTAAGAAGAAATTATATCCTAACCTGATTTTTCCCTGATGCTTTTCATACAGTTTAGTATTAAGAAAATTTCATATGACATTTGTTAACAAAGACAAATTAATAATTTTGAACAACAACATGTTCAGATACGTCTTTACTATAAAGGTTATAAATACAGCTTTTTAATATATTCTTTAGAAGCATTCAATAAGGACGTTCTCAAAAGGGGGGTCTTTTGGTATGTGGGCACCATATGGACAGGGGGAAGGAGGGAGAAAGCCATTACAGAAGTCCACTAATGAAAGTATTTTTCAGTTTTTGGATTTTCTGTTTAATTGACTTTTAAAGGCCAGTAAAAGGGGAAAAGGACACCATTTGCCTAACTTTGTATTAAACATAAATTTAATGCTAGAATTTCTCTTCATGATCAGGAAATTTCTGTTAATCAAAAAAAATATATATGGAAAAATGCCTTGGAATTGATAGCGAGGAGGGTGCTTGAAAATTTATAGGATGGGCCTTTGCATGATCCAACAAAATTTCTGGACACCCTACTTTTCAAAAATATTAAGGTCGTCAAAGAGTAAGTTGAGGGGGAGAGGGTTTGGGCTAAAATGGTAATTTTTGAAGGAGTTTCGTAGATGTCCTTTTTGAATGACCCTATTGGCGTTTACTTTAATTGTATAATTCATTCTGGACACCCTACTTTCAAAAATATTAAGGACATCAAAGAATAGGGAGAAGAGGGTTTGGGAAAAAATGGACACATGTGTACAGGAGGTGTGGGGAAAGAAGTTAATTTTTGAAGGAATTTTGTAAACGACCTTGTTGAATGACCCCTTTTTTAAGTTTACAATGATTTTAGTATTCATTCTGGACACCCTACTTTTCGAAAATATCAAGGACAATAATACGTAGGGGGAGGGGTTTTGGAATAAAATTGACAACTATGTGGACAGGGGCTGGGTGGAGAAGGGTAATTCTTAAAGGAATTTCTTGGACGTCCTTTTCGAATCACCCCTTTTGACGTTTACTCTGATTGTAGAATTCAATTCTGGACACCTTACTTTTCAAAAATGTTAAAGACGTCAATTAGTATGAGGAGGGTTTGGGATAAAATGGACACAATGTGGACAGGGGCTGGGAAAAGAAGTAATTTTTGAAGGAATTTCGTCGACGTCCTTTTTTAATGGACCATATACGTTTACTTTGATTGTAGAATTTATTATTTATGTTTCTTCTAGTTATCACGTATTTTCCTACATCCACCGGCCATTTCATCATTATTAAAATCGTCTAGATAATCAGTCTGAATAATAATAACTCAACTATGTGCATATTATAAATTGCAAACTCAAATCTGTAAAGTAAAAATACTAAGAAATACTATTTATCTTAGAAATTCTCCATAGCATTATTTTGACTTTAATATTTTATCTGAGTTTGTCTAGACTCGGCGAATCCCAATTGGAAAAGAAATGCATTTCAAAAATGCATATAGATTGGGACACTGAAATGCATTTCAAAATGTATTTTTGAATGCATTTTGAAATACATTTGTAAATGCGTTGTTAGAAAAAATTTAAAAATTGCATTTTAAAATGTATTTCAAAACGCATTTTTAAATACATTTTTAGAAATGTATTTTCGGTGTCTCAATCTATATGTATTTTAA
>JAQGAE010000895.1:0-28298 GCA_034696685.1 Julus scandinavius | reverse complement strand
TTAAAGCCGGGTCTCCACCAAGACGTACATTGTACGTATACACACGTTTTTACAAACATATGCAAAAAAGTTTGCCCAAACTTTTTTGTATATGTTTGTAAAAACGTGTATATACGTAAAATATGTCTTGGTGGAGACCCGGCTTAAGTGTGGCGTTTGTAGACCAATTTTAAACTTCAAAGCCGAATTCGGGAATTCGCACTCTGCTCTACCGTTTGGCTTGTTCAGGCAAAAACTCGCCAGTGTGAACGCACGGTTACCTTGAAATATGGTATCTTCCTATATTACGTGTTCTTGCATAACTTTGCATATCTAAACTTGCAAATGGTCGCGCCATTGCGTTATTGGCTTCATTTTCCCATCGCACATAGAAGTATGAAAGCAGTCGTGATTGGACATATTTTGTGTTGCAATTATTGACACGACTTAAACGAAGTTTACAGGGAATTCTTGCTTGGAATTTTACGTTTTGTTTAATGTAATTGTGAAGTACGTAACTTTTCCTGAGTATATATTATACTAAAGACTACAGAAAACGACGCGTTACTCGAAGGTGCAGATAGTGAAATCTCGAATTCAAAACGTCGCGGTTGGTACCTCAAAACCTATTTTAGTGAAAATTGTTAGTTGTTCCACAGCTTATAGAAAATAGTTTCCGTGATCCTAAACGTAAACAGTCGTTCGTTTTGTTAAATCGTAAGTATAATTATTGTGCACAAAACTGTTTGTTTATCTTCCCAATCCATATCTAATAGCTTTGCTTTAAGCAACAATTTTCTACCATACAATTATAACAAAAACACAGCTAGCAGGCCCATGAGATGCAAAATCAAATGCAGTAAAACCCGCTTAACAAATTTTCTCCTTTATCTTCTGCCCTTAATTAAACCCGTAGGATTAATCAGTGTTGTAGCAAGGTAAGTTGGTACACAAAGTGGACAATTTCTTGTCACCCTTCCTCGGATCGCCCCTGGGAATCGATAAAACTGGTAACATAACTATAAAAAACAAACAAACGTAACTATGCAGTTAAATGACTAATAATGAAAAAGGACTGATCGGAGAAAAGCCCGATGTATAATTTCAAAATCGCAGTGAGTTAGTTTAGGTTAAGTCAGATTAGCTTAAGCTTAGTAGGTTTCAGCTCATGTGAGCTTTTGTTCTTTTGCGATTTGTCCTGAAATGTGAAAAGATACAAATGACTTCTCAATTGAGAGACACTTGATGCAATGTTTAATGATAACGTTAATAACACGAATATGGTGTTATTTCCGTATATTTAATGTATTAGTTATAAACATATTACTTTTACTAAACTTTCCAGCTTAAGAAGTTTTTAAATCACCAGTCCTTTGAAAAACTTCTTTGCACGGTTCTATATATGTACGATATGCCTTTGGAATGAAAACATTTTGCAGCTTGCTGTTATAGGTTTGTCTATGTAAACTAACCATGTTCCAACTGATCCCATGATCATTTCCTAGTTGTGTATAAATAAGTATATGATCCTTTATCATTGTATTAGAAAAAAAATATCGCAGTTGGTGTTTAGCCCTCGTGTTGCAGAAATATCCCAGCTTTAAAAATCAACAAACAAACAAACAAACAAACAAGATGAGCTTCAGTGCTGTGCTTATTTAAAGAAATTGCACATTAATTTTATTGTAGCAGTAACAGTCTGCTAACGAACTAGTAGTACTGCAAAGCGGGCGGTCATTTGACATTCAGATGGTGAAACCATTCAGTTAATGACTGTTGGACAATGTATACTAGAAATACTGCTCTCTTCATGCAAATTGGGCTTTAGTCATGTCATTTTTAATTAATCCCATCCGCAATCATGCCAATGGTGTGCCATCCTCCCTGATGCACGTTTGAACCGCAACAGCTTCCAGAAGCATTCTATTTATGCAAATTCGGCTTGCATCGCGGGGCGAAATTAATATGACAATCTAGCCTGTGCTGATTCGTCCCTGGGGCGGCAGCTTAAATTTTAATGACGTCTCTCTGAAATGCCAAAGCTCGCCCGGAATTTCCCGCGCTGGGCACTGAAGGGTAAATGTAATTATTGGTCACTCGCAGCTTGTAATCACCAGTTCATATCCCATTTACCAGAGTCAACATAATTATGCGCGCAATAATTGCTATTGGCAATATCTACCGCAGTTGAGGTATTATCACTCGCGATTAATATTTATGTCCTAATGAGCGCTTCGGGCCAGTTCTCCCACTGCAGAAGGCGGCCACCGTAGGGCACGAACCGGGCCAAGATTAGCTGATAGTTACGTGTTTGAATAACTAATGTAATTGCTTGGAACACGTTAGCGGGTTCTGCCTTTTCATTGTTGCTTTCAATTGCAACTGCTCGTTAGCCTTCATCGCCAAATTGCTAGGTGAGATGGCCAGACAAAGCCTGTCAATATCCACTTCCGTCAATAGAGGAAAGATGGCGGACAACCGAAGAAGATTATGGGAAAACCCTTTTGTAGTCATACACGGTGTTTTAGCCTAACCTTCTATTGTATCGGAGGCCTTTGAAGTTGCTCACATATAAAATGTTACATGTGGATACATCCCCTGTTGTATTGGGTTTAGTTGTACGTGTATAAATATACGTTTGTAGAAATTGCAATCATATCATATCAGAAACTGAACATGTTCAGTTTCTGCAATCAACATACGCTTGACCCTCTTCACGTGTCTCCACACTTGTCACTTGGGATTCTGGCTTTGGTAAATTGCCTGAAATATCTCTTATGGACAATTTTTCGTTGTTAGCTTGAATTCTGCCTAGTATTTTTATATTTATATATATATATATATATATATAGTTGCTAACACATGGTGACATGGTGATGTCACTTCTTTTCCTTGCATTAGGTGGAATTGTATATTCCTTCGAGTTCACTTAGTTCTGCTGCTCTGATCTTGACTTCAAATCATGCTTAGAAAAAAATCCACGTCAAGCGTTAAACTTGTTATACAGTTTGTTCTTGATTTTTAAAAATTGCTTTAAACATAATTTTTATTCGAAATACGATGACAATGACTTGTCTTAGAACATCTAAATCTGTATTTTTTAAATCATTGAATGGGTGTATGAATACTAAAATATAGAAATCATAGGGCTCCATACATTGTGGAGATTATGAACTATAGAACTAAATGATCATTTACAAAATATGCATATTTTAAAAGATTTTATTAATTAGACCATCCGGCATAATATGGCATTAGGTCTTAATTTCTTGCATGCTCCCAGAGATAATTTATATATTCGAAATGAGCTAGCTGTAATAGTATTGCTACATTACATGCAATTGCACCGTTCTAAATAAGTATACAATACATGCATCATGAATAGCATTCGGGTAACCTCAGGCACCATCTTGCAGGCGTGAAAACACATTTTGAAATTTTCATATTTAAATAATTTAACCTATAAGTATCAACAACATTTATAAAATTGTTAAATTTTGTTTCAATCAACTTTATCAGATAAACTATGCTTGTGCTGTTCTATAATCTATATTCAGGCTTAAATTTACAATAATTACATTTTTGAGCGGTTAGTCCTCCAAATTGGTTAAATACAGTTTAACAAGATCTTTTAACATCGATCTTTATGAATCCATAAAAGCGACTATAGATCCAGGATTCTGTATTCTAGAAATGTATCGATCCAAAGCGAATTTATGGTACATTTAAAGATCGAACATGGATAGAATCATGGATGAACATAAACTAGAACAGCAAAAACATTGTTTATTCCTACACATTATCTTTAGCATTATTGTTCACATTAATGTACACCATGTTCTTTTCGTTTGTTTTTTGTTTTCGTTACCAGCACATTGTTTATCGATGTTCTTGCTATGCCAATGATATTCCTGTAGTTATGTATCCATCATACATATTTTCAGTTTGTATTAGGCTGGTGTTTATACAGAAGGCATCGTTGCCACGAGTTTCTCATAAGTGGCTAGCTGGCGGACAAGGGACGAATGGATGGTCCCCATGGATTGTTGCATATAAACGTTGTGTTGTTGAACAACATCCATTTCGTTGTTATTGTAATATTTGTGCAGGCGTGCGCTTCACGAAAGAGCATTAAGGAGCACTCAGGGACGCAGTAAGTCATGCCCACCAATTTAAAATCAATCTCCAAAACATTTTCTCGAGAGCAGCCTGTAATGGACACCCTTCCAGCTGTCATTAGCAATACTTTGTCATATAAGGCCAGGCACTTAAGTTGAACTATTTTATTTTAATAGTCATCTATTTTCCATTAGCTTATTTCTGAATACTTGACTATATTTGACTTGTTTGGGCATTCGGGCATGGCCGTAGTATTCATCTTGGCCTATCTTCTCAAGTAATCCTTCCAACATAAATAGTTATACCTATACTTTTGCACACTTCAAATAATGGCTAGTGGAAAAAGAGGTAGGTAAGAGGGCGGTGGAACTGAGTGCCAGGAGGGCACCAACTGCTTACCCATAGTCGCTAGTGCCTCTCTGTTCATATCCTTAAGAGGGCGCACCAGAAAATCTCCCGGTATCCATGCAGGTCAGCTAGCACACCACTTAGTGGATCATGACGTAGGCAATTTCGACAAAGTATGTTTGAAATTCAGATGTCCCATTCTGTTGCATAAAAAAATCTTGAATTAAATGATATTCTTTCATTCATTCTGGGTTCATTTTTGTTTCATTCAGTGTTTACACTGATTGTGCAATATGCAAATGTTGTGTATTGGTATTTATGTAAAACACGGGTTTTAAGAACATATGCAATGTAATTTCAGTTTCTACAATATAAATGTTTTTCATCTTCTTTAACTGCACAAACTCGAATTATCCGTAATTTTGGATTAGCAGGGTCCTTCTATAGTTTATTTAAGAAAAGTACCCCACATCACCCTATCAAGGCCTATCCAAATTGGGAGTGGATCTGAGGCATACATTTTGGGGAGAGGGGCTACTGCCATAAGGATGGCATCATAAATTTCTGTTACTCATTTCGACCAATTGGACAACATACATGTATATTAAAACTGTATACTAGAATAATTTAATGATGCCGAAAATCAATTAAAGCTAGTCGCCCTTAAAAACCCGAATTTTAAAGGCAGTGAATAATGGACGATGTCAGCACGATGTTACAAGGGATTTTGAATCAATCCACTGATGTTGTTCAACGTTTCAAAGCCTGTTGCATTCTTATAAACTATACTTGCACAGATAACTGGGAGTCCAGAAAAACAACTGACCATGCAAGTGGACAAAACCACCAGGCGCATGTTTTTTGCTGGTCCAATATTGACTGCTGCATACCGACACAAGAAAATGATCTTGCACACTTCGAATATATTCTGATTTGCATGGCAGACATGTGTGCACATCAGTTGTCAGCACACAAAAACAAAAGGTCGGATTAAGTTTGCCCACCAACATACTTAACGGTTGCATTATATAGGAAAGGTGTAAAGTGTTATGGAATGATGAATCCAATTTAAATTATTATGATAAGGTGTAATTTTCTTATGTATGTCAACAATGAGGTAGGTACGTTGGTGGAAACGCGTATTGGTCTTTTAAAAGTTTTTCACCAAACTGTATCCTGGGGCATGATAATTTCATCAAGATAATAATCCAAAACTGTTTACTCAGGATATATGAAAACAAAAAGACTACTTCGATTAATGATATACCGTTAAATCTCATTTTAAGCTATAGGGATGTTAGCATTGCTGGCATGTCATTGTGAGCCATTCATGAATTATTGCAACAGTAAAATTAACGAAATTCTGTTAGATTGGCCAAGATTCTGCGACATGCACGTGGAACATTATTTCTGAGCATATCTTTCTACAAAAAAGCTGTTATAATTAAATATGTAACACTTCCTATCATAAGCTTTGTATTTCTGAACCATCCGCCGGCTATTCCGATTCTGTTAATGCGTGGGAAGACTTGCACACTTATTGATCTGCAGTTTTGCTTTGGCAAGGTTAGAAACAAATGAAAATGCAAATCCGAGCTATCATCAAGGCGTTAGTCATGCAGCTTTTACAAAGAGGTATTAAAACAACTTCCCGAGC
This sequence comes from Julus scandinavius, assembly GCA_034696685.1. Lineage (NCBI taxonomy): Eukaryota > Metazoa > Arthropoda > Diplopoda > Julida > Julidae > Julus > Julus scandinavius. The sequence goes on along the minus strand of JAQGAE010000895.1, from coordinate 22,195 downwards.
CAGGATTTGTTGATGCAGACCCTCATCCTCCCTTGTCACAGAGCAGGAATCTGAAGACAACACTATGCATTGCTCCTTGAAACTCGCCGTAAAATTTCGTCGGAGCAATTGTGGAAGAGCACTTGCATACCTAATGAAAATCTTTAAATTTTATCGCACGAACCAAGAACTATAAATAAAGCTGTTGCCCAAAGGGCATGATTTGAGTGCCGCATTAAGGATTTACGTATGACAACATGTAATGGAGTAGGTCACTGATCGATAACTACTTGCACACCGTCTTCCAAATTTGTATGGGAACTGCCTCGGCAATTACGTTTGCCAGCTGCAAACTATGGCAGTCACTGCCTATTGGTATTCCGGAAGTGCTGTGCGTGGAGAAACAGTCGCCCATCAAAATTTCAAGTTTTAGTTCATTGTGATGATCATTTTGCAACGCTATAAACGTGCAATTAAGCGCTCGCCGTTCGTAATTTCAGTTAAGGATACTGAAGTGGATCATTTTTCCTAGACTGCAGTATGAATAGTGATTTTGGGCTAACTTTAGGCCCCCGAGAAAAAGTAACGCTAGATGAAATCTGAAGTGTTGTATTATTCGAGTCGTGTATAACACAACATAGGTATATATATATATATTAGTTTTATATACTGTATATAATACAGTCGAACCTGTCTATCTCGAACCAGTTTATCTCGAAACCCTGTATATCTCGAAATTTCTGGAATTCCCTACTTTTACAATCTAAATTCAGTGTATTTTCCATGTATATCTCGAAATATGTTCTTCCAAAACCTCTATTTCTCGAATTTCAAGCAAGCCTCAATTTCAAAAATCGGTGGTCCTTCAATAGATAGCACAAATAAAAAATTTTGTTTGTCCAACTAATGACTATGTACATATGGTACGTATGTACTGGAAACACGTGTTACGTATTCCTTGAAATTAATAAAAAATGTCGTTTGTAAAGGTATTTTATTTTAATATGTACATATACATAATCAATAATGGAAAAAATTCTATACAATAGACATTTCAACCTGTTTATCTCGAAATTTTAATGCTTCCCATGGAATTCGAGATGGGCAGGTTCGACTGTATACAACACTAAGCGTATATGCATTGTGATATGCGGCCCACCTGGCAATTAAGATTATATAGTTTCTGGATTTTTTTTTTGGTAAGTTAATATAGAAGTGAAGACAGGAAGGACCACGGTCGCGGCCGATTTTTAGAGGAATTAACTGCCAGTTGTTTCAACTGTGGAAAACCGCAAAAACCACAGTCATAGTATAGGCGACCCGGGAATTGAACCCTTGTATCGCGAATGAACTGTACTACAATATATTCATTGTCTTGTGTTGCATTAAATCTAAATGTCTGTCACTGATAAAATATCACACAAATTGGCGAAATATGACCCAAGTAGAAAAACTAATCACATTGCATATACATTGATATAGTTGGGAAATTCCATATTTGGACTATAAACCCTATACAGTTTCCATACTTTATTTTATGTCGACAATTTCCATGTAACAGTGATGCCCCACCCCTCTTCCCTCTCCTGACGCTGTACATTCATACATCCCGAAAGAATTCTTCAGATATACATGTAGTATGTTACATTTCATGGCAGTAGATAAAATACTGAAATTTCTAAGTATTAATATTATAAACCATAACATGTATTTTGCATGATTTCCTCGACAATTTTATTCACCTGAAGCTAACCATGCATGCAATAATTAGACATACATGTATAGGTTCCATACATACTGTATCCCAGCATCGCAGAATATCGTTTTGTCATTTAATGATTCGACACCATGAGCTGTCAAATCGAAATGAGACCTATTCATCTACCATTGCAATATCTTTTAGCTGTCAGGAACATTTGTATAAACTATAATTGCAATTCCCCTAATAGAAAAACAAGTTATCTGCGTATTTTATTTTTCAAATTGAATCCATTCAAACACATTGTAGAATTTGTTCTTATTGCATTCGTCGTAGTTTATTATACATTCACACTTGAAGTCGTTTGCAGACTTTTGAAGTCTGCTTCCAGGGAATTTAGGGATTTTCTTTTAGGCGAGGACTGATATACAAATAAGGTGTTTCTTCATTAAAAAAGAATCTCACACACGCACTGTATTTATTCTCAAGTATCTGAATTGCAAATTTTGGATAGCTAAATAGATCGTACAATTTATCAAGTTAGGGTTCCAAGAACTTTTCGGAGAAAAGGAGGGAGGGATAGAGAGAAGGAAAGAGGGAGGGAAGGGATAAAGGGGGTCTTCAGAAATAACTTAGCTTTTGGGGTAGGTGCATGTATTGCGAATGTGGACTTAATTAAAAGCTGCTTTATATATTAAATGACTCATTTTTACATTTTTTTTAAACAAAAATGGGCCTGAAATTTGCTTATCACATTTTACAACCATTTCATACATTGTAAAACATTGTAATACAGAATAACAGGTAGTAGGATACATTTTGTAGAAAATATAGCCACTATAGCAGTGATTTCATAGCCCACTTTATGTAGCTTATGATATGTTAGTTTTGGTTGGGGAGAGTCTACCTGTTACCTAAGCAGTAATTCGCGTTTTATTTAATTGAATTCATATTTCAGAAACTAAATGGGTTGTTTAAAATTTTCGATACTCCGAATTTTGAGTATTCAGGGTGGTCCAGAAATCATATCTAGGGAAGGATTGTGTATCGCAGTTAAGTATGCATGTGCATGCAGGGCTAAAATTCTTATGTATTTTTTTGAATATTTTATGAATATATGCATATATTGATAAATATTCGTTAATTGCTTCAAGGGCAATGAAATTTAGGGAAAATACGCTTACATGCTGGGGGATGTCACAACATTACACGGAAACTTCACTTCAATTTACAGACTAAAACCTAGGTATCGTGATTGCTTTTAAAATGACGGCCAGATCACGTTTTGACACGATAATTGAAATCCTATTTGTTCCCAGATCAATTCCGAACATAATCATAAATGTATAACACCTATCTATACGTGTTGCTAGATATTTCAAGTGTTGAGAGAGAGAGAGAGAGAGAGAGTGACTTCTAGACCACCCAGTGTATTTGGGAAATTGATATGTTTGAGAGTTAATGGAGATGATGCCATTACATTCAAGAAACTTTCATGACATCATTTAAGGAGAACCCTTTACCCATTGGAATGCTCGTTAAAACTCGTTTTGGAACCAGGTTATTTTATTTTGCTAGATGTGCATTTTTCTAAGATGCTATTAGCCGTAGACTGTAACTTATGTAAAATTTCTGCTTAAAACTGCAGTTTTTTGTTCATTTTTTTTATTCCAACGAGCAAATTATTAATCATTGTCTCGAAATTTGTCGCATCCTCTAATTCAGATTGCAAAATTGTCTGCCAGCTATCGTCTTTACGTGACTGTATGCAGTAAAAAAAAGCTTTTTCCACTGCGTTTTGCATTTATCTTCCTCCTATATCAATGTGATTACCTCCATAAGTCTTTCGGAGACATTCTTGAAGGTTTTTGGGCATCCAATCACCAGATAAAATGAATTATAGGTTTTCTGCACAAATCGATGTGCGTTCGGTTCGAATGCACGAAGGCCCACTTAAATGGATGGTATAATTTTTCTATATTTAAGCTGCATTCTGAGTTGATGTCGAACTTTAAAAAATATATATTTCGACCGTAAAATCCCTGAAGCGTCTAAAGACGTTGGATTTTTTTTTATTTCCTCCAGGATTCAGTGGTCAATAAAGACTATTCAAAGAAAAAAATTGGCATTTTTGTCTCAGAAGTGGACTAGAAATGTTAAATCCAATTCTTGGATATTTATACGTTCGATAACCATGAATCGGTTTTATTACTTTCATCTTAAATGCCAACGTTCAAGTATAATCTGAAATGTTGAAAAGTATTGGCTATTTGGTGTACAGGAAGAAATTTTTTTTATTTAACCACATGCATCAATAAATTCTCATTATTGAAATGAGGTTGGTGGAATACTTGAGTGGGCAACAAAACTTGTAACGAAATTTAAACATCATCTGTCAGTTTATTCCAAATATACATGCCTGCAATCGAATTAGATATTTAAAGCGTTTATTGAATCGTATATGGTTTTTTACATCATGCGAGTAAAACAATGAGGTATGTTTTGTTATTAAACTTGGGCACGAAAAGCCATCGATGTAGAACAGCTTGAATAACATTAAAGAACATTTTCAAAGAAAATGTTGTTTCACATGATATCGCAGTATTTTATACACTAGTTTTATACATTAGTTACAATGTATTATATTCATAAACATATTGAATAGGAGTAGCCTCACAATGTATTTTAAGCATTTTCTATTTCCATATGGTATACTTGAAATTACATACCGAGTATAATTTTTAAAATAATTATTCAAATTAGATTTCTCAGCTGGTTTAGATGGCAAAACCATAAATGCAGAACACCTTTATTAACATTAAATACAACTTAGTAAGGATGCTCTGTTGTTTTACCATAGCATCGCAGTATTTCAGTACCCTAGTGCACATATTTGTTCTTTATCAAAGGAAATGCATTTAATGGTCATCTCCATAATCTTGCATGGAGAGGAAGATAAAGCTTGAGCGTCGTACTTCCAGGATGCTTCAGTAGATGCCCTCAGCTAAACAGAATAATTTATTAGCATGGATATGGAACTTTATTAAGCTGTCGTACGGGGGTTTTATGCGCTCTACAAAGTCCCCCTATTCATTAATTCCCGTAATTCTGCCTGTAGGATGCGGGACTCGCATGCCGGGCTCCGAATTTACCATTAATAAGGAACCTTATTACATTTTCTTGAATTAATAGCCCGTATAAAATGGCTGTTGGCCGACGCAACAAACGCATTATTTAATTCGAATTGTTCAAATTTCGTTTTATGTTTTGGAATGCTTAAGGACAATATTTCTATGTCACAGTATTGTGGTTGTGTTGGACTGTAAATGCCAGGGAATACACTAAAAGTTGTCTGGGTTTTATATCCAGAGTAGCTAAGTTTTTCATTACCACAAAAAAAACAAAAAAAACACGAATGGATAGTTTACTGAAACGCAGGGTGGTTGACATCGGGTTTGCAATTTCAAACAATTTACATGTACCATATGCTTTTTTTCTATCTCTGAAGTATGTGATCGCATTATCACTTAACTAAACCACTTAGTCAAAATATTGTAAACTCCCATGTTTCGCAACTAAAGAAACTTCATATCGATTACAAAAAAGATCATTGTGCCAGGTGAAGTCAAACGTCTTTAATGTTTTATCTTCGGAATATACTGTTAAAAAGAATACAAAATAAATTTTCTGAAAATAATATTGCAGATGAATGAGTCTGTGGCATTGTACTTAAAACATAATGGCGTTCTTTTTCTTCAAATCAGATCATTTTGGAAAATCAATGCCAAATTGCCAAAGCTCGATTTATAATACAGTATAATACAGTAATCCTGCTGGTCTGAACTAATTGGGGCCTGTAGCTGTCCCTGTTCAAATTAAATAATATATTTAACAGCGAGGACGGATTTGAGATGGAGTATTACAGATAGATACAGATTATATATTATGTGCATATACAGAATATATTTCATTCAGTTTTAATTTAATTTTTGTTTTAGTAAGTGCCTTCACAGAATATTACGTATGTTTTGTATTCGTGTGTTATATACTATTTTAAAAATATTTACATTCATCTCCTAATATAAAATTGTTTTTGCTTACCCGACCTAATTTTAAGCTTTTAAATTTCGGATTTTGATTTTGATTAGCGGGTTACTACTGCATCTTCATTTTTTTTACCATTCTACATGTAGTGTATCAGAATATTCAGCCAATTGGTTATTGGGTCTATGTACTTAATGTTCGCCTGTATGCAAACCATATAGTATAATGAAAATTTAAGATGTTTTTTTCTTTGTTTTCATTTAGGTCCCAGCAGCAGTGCTAAGCAGTCCGGTAACGTCAAGTCCATGGTATTGAGCACGGAGCCCTCGTTAATTGGTGAGTGGATAAGTTTTTATGTATTCCATTTTGTGCGCTTTGAGCATTTTTGAACATTTTTGAACATCCCAGCTTTGTCTGCTTGGCTTGACAGTTTCTGCAAACCGCACGATACCGACGTTAGACACCCTGTATGTTCTCGTAAATTTTATTTCGTAACATGTATACCCGCATCCCATCCCATAGCATATATTCTATTGTTTGCATTCGCTCGGTCCCAGTTTGTTTAGCGTCCACTGTGGACTTTAGCTCGGACTTAATGTGCTCTCCCAGCGAAATGGGCTTCGGGTTTTTAGTGGACGTTTTATCCGCAACTAGATTAAGTCCGGTGACACGAGGCTGCGCGAGGTGACGCTTGTTTGATTTACTCGGCCTTCCTTTTGTTTGCCGCGCTGTTGGACTCTCATTTTGATGATTGGATTCTTGTATGTTTTGCGCACAGGACGGAGCCTCCTCTTAATTCTGTGCGAATGGGTTCATCCGGGGTTCCTTTTGTCTCTCGATGCTCAATGCCAATCGCTTCATATCCACTTTCTAGCAATTTTATCTTAATGGGCAGTCGGCTATGTGGCCAGTATCACTTCCTTCCCATGCATGCATCGGAAGTAGACAATACGGAAAAGAAAAGAGAAAACACGGGCCCAATTATCAGCGATCCATTGGCTAGCTAGCTGTGTGCTTGTGTCTCGTGAGCTTTACTAGAGATGGCAGTATCCGTCAGTAGAATATACTGGGCATCTAAATATTCTACTAGGTATAGAACTCAGTATCAAAACAAGGTAATGATACTGACCAAAGTATTAGAAGGTGTCGGTACTGACCAAAGTAATAGAAAAAAGTATCGGTACTGACCAAAGTAATAGAAAAAAGTATCGGTACTGAACAAAGCATTAGAAGGTGTCGGTACTGACCAAAGTAATAGAAGAAAGTATCGGTACTGACCAAAGTATTAGAAGAAAGTATCGATACTGACCAAAGTATTAGAAGAAAGTATCGATACTGACCAAAGTATTAGAAGAAAGTATCGGTACTGACCAAAGTATTATAAGAAAGTAGCGATACTGACCAAAGTATTAGAAGAAAGTATCGATACTGACCAAAGTATTAGAAGAAAGTATCGGTATTGACCAAAGTATTAGAAAAAAGTATCGGTACTGACCAAAGTATTAGAATAAAGTATCGGTACTGACCAAAGTATTAGAAGAAAGTATCGGTACTGACCAAAGTATTAGAATAAATTATCGGTACTGAACGAAGTATTAGAAGAAAGTATCGGTACTAACCAAAGTATTAGAAGAAAGTATCAATAGCTACTGCTACATGTAGTTGTCAGGAATTAGGCTAAACGTTCACCAATTTTTGGAGAATTTGATATATATGATATATAGTTGGAGATTTCTTTCCTTGTTGCTTCTGATAATGAATTAATTCATTTTTACCTTCTTCCTTAATAAAGTCAAAGAAAGTGACATATGTATAATATGTATGAATTGTAGTTGAATAAAATCATGCTATGGAACATTTCTTATCCATAAAAAAATATTTTAACTTTAAAACTTCAATGCTGATTTTCATGATATTTTTCCATTAATTTAATACAAAACTATGAACAAACTTAGTACACCTATGACTTTCAAATTCACATAAAAAAACACAACAAACTGATGACTTAACAAGGAAATTTCTCTGTGGAATAATTAAATAAAACTACAGAGAGGTTAGGAACATGTTTTGAACTCTTGCGATACTTTTTATAGATACTTGAACAGGAGTATTGATTAAAGTAAAGCAAATCGAAAGCAAAATATCGAGTACTAAAATACTCGCTATCGAAACAAAAGTACCACTTACCATACTAATATGGAAACAACCCTAAGCTTCACTGCTGCGTAGCATTCCATGGCTTCTTAAGTAGGTTTGCGCCACTTGTATACACTTAAGGTTTGTGTATCTGTTACGAAATTCAAAGAAATGCAATTATATTGGACAATATTTTGTGAAAATTATGGAAGATCTTCCTCAAGAGAGGATGGAAGTCTCTTCCCCATCGTAGGCAAAATTCCCAGGTAGGAGATAGACCTCGTGTTGGAAAAAATAGTCCAATACGTATTAAAATTCAACAAAGCAAATTTTATTTTTCAATAGAGGTCAATTCCAATTATTTACGGTTTTTTTAAAGTTGGCATTTACATGGAGACGACTGAAAAACCACAAAAACATGGCAACTGGGGAATCGAACCAGATTACCAGTATTATGTGATACAGAAAAGTACTTCATTTTGGGTAAATGTGAAAGAAACGTATTATATATTACAGCTGAAAAGGAATGCTGAAACTGAAGTTTTCTTTATTTATCACATAAAGTATACATGTATGTTTTATCAGTTTGCTGGATATTTCTTTCGAATTATTTTCTGTAGAATTTACGGTTTGTTTTTTTAATCTGTGCATCGTCCATTGTAAAGGACGAAAATATAAATTTCGGGGGAAAAAATTAAGCGATCAAACTCCATCGTTATATGGCCCAGAATAAGGCCAATGGCGTACTTTGGCGTATTTAATTTTTTATAAGAAATGAATACAATTTTCAACAAAAAAATACTTAAGTTAAAAAACTTCAAAAAATATTTAAGTTTAGAGACTTCAAAAAATACTTAAATTTCGAAACTATAAAATTGAATTTTTGGTGAAATAAATTATATAAATGTATATTAAAAGCTATTAATAAGTTAGTAAAAGGTAATTTACCTTTAGTGTCTAATGTTTAAGAGGCCCTAATTCATCAGGGGTCTCCATTGAGTGACCTGGTACTGCGGGTACTTATCTTTTTAGAATTATCTGACAGCTAATGAGAATGTTTCCATTCTCTATCCATAAACATTACGTTGGTTCTTTAAATTTGAAACACATGTTTAGCTACGACACATTGTATTATGATTGCGCTACAAAAAAGTATTTCTGAAATTTGCGTAATACTCACAAATTTGTGATTATATATTGTAGCCATTATTATTTATCCTTGCAACACATGGAATGTGATTATTGTAACAATGATAATTTGATTTGCAAAATTATTCTCTTGAGAAATTTTAAAAAATTTAATTTAGCTAATTTTAATAAAACTACTCTAATTTCCTTAATTTTATTGTTGTACATTTTAAACGAGACCTATAAATGGCAAGATGCCCAAGGTTCTCATTTCTTTTTGAGCGCACTGAACCATGTATTAAAATAATTTTCCAAATCGACCTACAGAGCATTAGATCGAAACATTTGCTTGGCAACACAACCTGTAACGAGGATGTCATGAATTAAAATAATTTTCAAAATCGATCTGGAGCATTAAATCGAAATGTTCGTTTGGCAACACGTCCATGTTCATCGTTCCATCCTCAATGGAGGGTTGGTTTAATTTGAAGTTCTGAATATTTGTCAACTTGTACATGATTCTCGCTCTGCCCCTAAAGCTCTTTCAAGTAATCTCTGCTTTGCCTCTTGTCAATACTGCCGTTTGCAAACCAGCATTTTGCCTTATGTACACAAGCGCTGAATGCCTAAACAAATCAGCTTGCTAAGCAAATTTATAATTACCCCCGCAGGGGATTCACGGATTCCTGGGCACCGTCTACTACCCCCACTATTTAATCTGACTGTTATGATTTGTATTTAGCAACCAGCATAAGGTAGCAATGGCGAATGTTATTTCTTTGCCCCCCTCAAGGCTTGCAGGAGTTGATCATATTTTTGTTTAAATGAGATAATTTTTTTTTTCTGCGAAAAGCTTGCTTTAGTAATTCAGATGGAAATATGAGCAGCTCACTAAAGCGTGCCTAAATCGCATTATCACGTGATAAAAAGTAAGCCTGCTTAGAGCGATTTGTATCAAACTGGTGAAGAGCTTATTCTTAACCCACGCATCAGCATAACATTCAGAGAGATATGCCTGTACGGAATTTATAGGATGAACCAACCACAAGAATTTCTGCCTCAAATAATTGAAATGAAATTTTAAATGCCAATGATCTGAGTAGCATTCTACGAGAAACCTGGATAGGACGTCCAGAAACGAGTTTGGTTTTCTAATAATGATATGTACAAGCAAACTATCAATACTACAATGTTTATAACCATAAGTTTGATTGCTTTTTCAACCATCCTATACTACAATTTTCTACAAAAATATCTTTTAAATTGTATTTTTTTTAGATTTTCGGTAAAGACAAATGCCATTTTGAAAGTAGGGTACTAAACTAAAGTTGAATTGAATTAACTTGAACAAATTTAAAATTTCAAAGCTTACTTGAAAAGTTTAAATTTGTTTGAAATTTCAAGACGTATGTACCCGACAAATTCTTAGTTGACGTGAAAGGAATTTCATTTAAATGATTTGTTACACTCTGTAATCATTGACTACAGCAAATACCATCGAAGCCGTTTTCAATTGAGGGTGTGAAATTGAATTAACTTAAATAGTTTACAATTTCAAAGTTTAAATTTGTTTGAAATTTCAAGACATGTACCCAAAAAGTTCCCTTAATTGACGTTAAAGGAATTTCATTTAAATGATTTGTTACACTCTGTAATCATTGACTACAGCAAATACCATCGAAGCCGTTTTCAATTGAGGGTATGAAATTGAATTAACTAAGTTTACAATTTCAAAGTTTAAATTTGTTTGAAATTTCAAGACATATGCACCGGACAAATTCTCTTAGTCTTAATCATCCACTAAAGTAAATACCATGAAAAGCCTTTTGAAATTAGGGCATTAAGTTGAATTGAATTACTTTGAATAGTTTACCATTTTTAAGTTTACTTGAAAAGCAAAAAGTTCTTTGAAATTTCAAGACATGCACCGGAAAACGTCTACTAGTTGGTATGAATTGAATTTCACGTGAATAGTTTAATAGTGGTAAACTTTCATTTGAAACAAGTCGGCAATTTGCAACCACGTGCATCGTCACCAATTAGCAACCCTAATAACACTTACATCACGACGTGCCCACCATTTGCATTGCTTTGCATGCGTAATTATATTCCCGTAATTAAGATTTCAATGTTTTATTTAAGTCCTCACGCCACGCAGCGGCACTAAAAGAGGCAATTAACTTTGACGACACATTGATAGTTGCAGACTTAATTAGACTCGAACGGGTTAACTTAACTACGATCACATGCCCCGATTTTATAATGGCAGGGTTTATAGGAACTGTCCCGAGGCTCTCCATCAACCGTCGGGTGGCGTTGCGATTCAAAATCCTATGAAGCTCAACATGGGAACTTTCGCGCGTGGATGTTCAGATCTCAAGTTGCAGCATTACTTTTTAATCCTGATAACAGTATTTAAGATGACAGTGTGCAATTCTAGGGGCATTTTGGCAAGAGTAGATCGCGTGAGGCTCGTTGACCTGGGCTGCCTGATTGGTCCAAAGTAATGGTTGCTCGCGCGAACAAACATGGCAGATTTATCATTAAATTCTGCCCTGCTGCACGTGTCCGTGAGAAAAACGTCACCCTCGTATCCCAAGGGGCCTCCATTAAAGTTGGTCACGCAAAATTCAGTCTGTATTTGCCTACTTTTGCTATGTGTCCATGCAGAACTGATACGGAGCTTCCCTGCCCGTGTTAAACCCGCCAGGGTGTTTGTATAGCGCCATCTGCACACGCGTGTGTCATTAACGTGGGAAGTGAAACCTATCGTTTTTCGATAAATTGTAGTATTTTTCTCATCGGTATACAGTGTATATGGGGGTTAGTTTCCTAAAAAGCACTGTAAATTACACATAATTTCGTTTTGAACTAACTTAAGTATTATTACACAACGTTGGATTTTGGTTGACAACGCTGTTTCCAATGTTGACAGTCTTAATATAGCTACAGTATATATATATATATATATACAGAACATGTAATATTTAATCTCCGTAATATAAAAACAAATAGAAGAATTGTTTATTTGTAGAATTGCTAAATTAAGACCAAATAATACCTTGAAATGTGGCTACTTTGGGCCAGTTTCTGGGGGTGTTTTCAGAATGCTGAAAAAGTGTATTGAACACTTTTTCAGAGGTTCAATAATTACGATCAAAAACTGAGAATATAAAACAGGACCAACCCTCCTCTTTCGGACTATGGTATCATTTTGCTCTCCGGTTAACAGGTGCAGAGATAGTCCCATCATTTTATATTCTAAAGTTACCCATCATGTGGGGTAACTTTGGGTCACTGCTTTTTACAAAGGATATCCCTAGTGGAAAAAATATTTAGCACCATAAAAGCTATAGTATCTACCATATACTATGTACATATATGATATTTTCCATCTATTTCTGAAAACATTTAGTCATTTACAGTCCTTCATTTTGCATGCGATTAGACGATGGAATAGCCTTCCTGGCGAATGGCCAAATTTAGTAGAAATTCAATCTAGCAATGATGTCCAAGTCGCTAATGACGTAGGAACATTCTCCTAAAGCTGGGTACGAGTACGACCTCCCTACCATATGGCATTTATTAGCTGATTGTAGAGTACTAAGTTGTATTGAATTGAATTGTGCTGTTCATCTTGAAGTGAAAAAATGTTCTGATTAGGGTAACAATGGCCTACAACAGATATGCAAGTTAATGCTTACATGAGCGCCTTCGTCGAATAGCACAGGCACTGGATCGCGATTAAAACAAATTATTTCTTTAGCACGCATTTCAATTGAACTTTGCTTTGATGTTGTTTTACCCCAGCATGTTGTTGTCACTTGTCTTGCTTGCTGCCTTGTCACACGCATTGTCCAAATGCTTGACCATAATTGGCGTACCACGAATAGCCATTCATATATGCATCAATTGTCAACCAGAATACATGTCACCTTCGACCAATCCCCACGTTGATGAACAATCATGAACCTGATTCCCTCTTGCAGGCATTCCCACGGTGACGGACAACGGGGCCAATCGACCAAGTGCGCAGCTGGGCCTCGTATTGGATGTCCTGCTGGCAGTGGCATTGCTGCTGTTTCGGTGATGGACGTCATCAGCATCGGAGCCGTGTATCAGCGTTTCTTAATTCACCGACAAAACATTGGGACTTGTTCATGTTTTCGCAACAGCTCCTCCTCTCTCTGTAATGGTACCGGATCGCGGGATGCGCGCGGGGCCGCCATTTTGGGCCCCTTTTTCCACGATTTTGAAGTCGGAAGTGGCGCACGTTCACCCACGCCATTTCCGTTTCCCCAGTTGAATTCACGCGTTTTCTCGTCTCGTTTCCCGTTTTCTCAAGAACAGTCGCCTGCAGATATTTTTGGTTTTGAAACAACGCTTGTCTCTCTGTTTTTTTGACATGTGGCGTTTGCTTTTTTTGTTTCATTTTGGGCGTGTTCCGATATGCCTAAGCGGTCATTATGATTGTGAGCTTGGTCAGTTGTACGAATTGGCCAAACGTGCGGAATTTGGAACTTGGAGGAGGATCCGAAAATCCTGAACTAACGATATGTGAACTGCAATGAGAGTGCAATGAAAATATCTGATTGTTAGATCCCTTGATGGAGCTCAGAATCTCTTCAGATCATATGTTGGTCCTTCTTTTTGAGCTATTTGCAGGTGAAATTTTATGTAGCCACTCTTGAGTTGTACCCAACAACCAATTTGGTGAAGTTAGGTTGACCCCAACCATATATATGGTACACCTTCTGGGTGCCTTTGTGCTGGCTGTAGGACAGTAGGGTACAAAACTAAATTGATGAAAGATGGATAAGTGATGTAAAAAGGTGGGATTTCGCCTAAAGTGGAATCTTAGTTCGTCAATGAGATTAGTTCTTGGAAAATAAAACTTTCTACAAGACAGGAGTATAATTATTAAGGGCGACACCCAGCAATATGCACATATTTGTGTTAGTTTGGTTTCTAAGTGGAACAGGATATAGTGAATGATAGCCAAATATACTTTTCAGTAATTGTTTCTTTTTTTTGTGTAAAATTGTTTAGAACCCTTTAGATACTTACTATTGTATTTTATGCCACTATATATATTTTCCAAGCTATAATACTAGCGATAACACTTGTAATAATATTAATAATCAATTATGTAAGTATTAATTTGAAGTTGTTATAAATCATGAATTTAAAATGGTGAGCACAAGCCGTTAGTCGAACAAAGATTAGTTGTTACACTTTTATTTTACAAAGGATTCTTTATCACCCAAAATTTTTGGTTTCTCAAAATTATCAATTTTAATTTTTTGCTATTTCAGGGACGTTAAATTTACTATTATGCACAAATTATGTTTTGCAAAATCAGTCGTCCGCATTACTTTTTACAATTTTTTTTTCTGATGACAGGGAAAAACCATCAAAAACTGAATTTCTAATTCAGGATGATAACTTATGGCGGAACGTAGATTGCGTACAAATTTGGTGAGAACCCACCTTTCTCGATCACTTTTCACATTGAAAAAGTATTTTAGAGGTACTGCAGGAGAAGCTGAAGATTTCTGAAGAATCCACCTAGGACAACTAGAGTATTTCGGTGAGAATCCACTTACATCTGGCGAGACTCGCATGGGTGATTCTAAAGCAAAGGAGAAGAAGGGATATGTACATGTTTAATAAAATATAAAAAGAAAGGTTAGGTTCATTGCGCTTTACCAATCAATGGAAAAAGAAAGAACAGTTTGTGGGTAAATAGCGGATAATGGGATTCTGCGTCTTTCCTATCAGCATCTTTACCTATCAGACATGTTCTTGTATCGAAAAGCCCGGTGTGCCATATATGGTGAATGAAGTCGTACACTGAAGAGAAAGTAGTCTCACTTGAACTCATCATGGTCTATAGTTTTCTATGGCTATTTGTCGTAAATTGCTTGAAGTCACAGGAGACAACCTCATGAGCACTTGAGTTTGACAACATTGTCGTGTTGTTATCTGGATGAGATACGTTCTGTCTCAAGCATTCTGTTATCAATGCATGAGCTATATATAGGTCTTGTCACTATGTCTATGACATAAATTCTATACAAAAGAACGTTTTAAGAATGTCAGTTTTTTTAGCTTATAACATAAACACAACTTTAGGTTATAATGAAAACTTTCTGAAAATTGCTTCACAAACCTTTAATTTATCATGCTTTAATTAGTTCTCATGTGGTAGTTTTATACCACATCAAGTCGAGGTTGTTCTAAAGTAATTTGAAATTAAAATTAGCTATGATGATGATTTGCTTTAATGATAGATTTTTTATGTAAATAAAAGACACGAATGAGGTTTACGTAATATGATTTTTTAAGCAATTTATGAATTTGAAACATCTGGCACGTATCAATGGCGCTAATTTATATACGAAAGACAAAAATATAATTGGGATCGTCTAATTTTCATTATACCTCATTGCTATAAGTGAATTTTGTCATCATTAAATAGAATGATTTTGCTTGTGCCCAGTAGTTGAGTTCAATCTCAGTACCGTATAAATGATTCCTAGTTAGTATACAAACAAAGTATAACTAAAGTTTCTTGATAACTACGTATATCAAGAATACTTACAGGATTGCTATTTTCAGGTCGTATGTATAGATTAGTTTTCTATAGACCATGCTTGCATAAAGATGCAAATGAGAGAACATGTCATTGTATTGGTACTACCTTCTCTTTGAGTCAAGTGTACATCATTCATTGACCAGATATGAACGCAAATTATGCTACTTACCGTTACCAATGAGAGGAATTCGGTGTCATGTGATATGCTCATCTTGTCAGAAGCGCTATCTTTGTGGATGCGCAATTGTTAGGATATTATGAAAGGAAGAAATTTTAGGCTGTCTAGAAGACGAAACAGAGACGTTTTTAGGTCATTACAACACAATATTCTAAGATTTTTGAGTTTTGGAACCATCCAAGAGTTAATTCCATTTAGAGAGTGGCCAAGAAAAGTCCTAAATTTGCCCCAATTCAATTTCGATTTAGAAATTCCGATTAAACATCATCAACAAAGCCAAACATTTTTCCTTTTAAGGGACATTACCATGATGAAAACAGGTGTAACAATGTTCTCTACAAATGTGTGAATCAGTAGATAAACATATGATAATTATGCTGATGCCACTGTTGCTCCAGATCAAAGTTCTCTAAAACATTAGCTCAACTCAAGTGCATGAATGGTTCCATGTTTGTTACTTTTAATCCTTGCTGATTTCTATGTTCAGTGAGCTATTTTATTTGTATTCTATACTGTATGACGTTTCTCTTGGAAATCTATCGCGTTACTGTAAGGAAAACTGTGTGTGAATTAAATTTTCGTTCATTCAGCTGAACGTTTATAACGTTTTTGAATTTTCGTCCTTTTTACAGCGTGTCCAGTAGCATGGAAAATCGAGAAAGTCTGGAAACGTGCTTGAATTTTGATCACCTCGGAATGGAATTCGTGCAAAATACCTGGAATTTCCTGCCTGTGTCGGGAAATTTCTGTTAAACCGAAGAATTATATATATATATATATATATTTCGAATTCTGTAGAAAAATCTTCAGACTATTTTGGCAAATATTGTGGTAGAGGTCTTTAAAAATTTAAAGAAAGATCCTTGTAATCCTTGAATTTTTTCCAGCAAATTTACTGGACACCCTGTTTTTAGTGTTTCTTTTTCTAACCTTCAGGATAGTATGTGAATTACCTTATGTCTTCACCGGTGCCATGCATTTAATTAAACATTTGTCATGCTGCTGCTGCTGCTATCGTGATTTCATTTTGAACATTGTGAAGGTGAACTGGGCTAATTAATTGCTCATTTTCTATCCTGTTTTATGAACATGTTTTCAATTGTTGCAAATGTCATTACAGACGAATGTTATGAGACTTCTAATCCCACTTATACTAAGACCTCTTTATTTTGTTCCATTACATTGTATTATTCCTTGTGCTTGCCATTTCATCGAAGAAAAATAAACGAATTATTACAGAACAAGCAGAATTGAAGGTTGTTTAAGTGTTCATCTTCGTCGTCTTGAAGGAAGTTTGATGAAGATATCATTGACAAGGTTCGGGAAGTTTGGAAATCTAACAATAGTTAAGGTTTGGTAAATTTGTTATGCTCGCTTATCAATGCCGCGTTTTCATTCTTCCGGTTGTTTGATGTCGAATTTGCATTATTCAGGAGGGTGCCTTCAGTGCATCACTTTATTTTCGTATTTTTTATGATAAGGTACAGAAAGGAGCCGCTGTAAAGGATCATTCTTTGACTATCTTTAATGGCTCAATACTTTTAATTGCTTACTTGCACTTTTCTGTGATTCTATGCCTATAACAATACACCTATGTACCTCGCTATACGGCATTTCGCTATAATGGCCTTTTTAATTATGGCACTTTTTCGATTTACGGCCCATAATATTTCGTTATACAGCCAAAAAAATGCTGATAATGAGACTTAGAATGCTGAGAAATAATAGATTCGTTATACTGCTTTTCGCTTTAATTACGACCAACGTTTCCGGAACGTATCTAGGCCGGGAAGCGATCGATGTATGGGTGCACTACAAGTTTGACCAGATGGAAGCATTTTTTATATCAAATTGATGTTAATAATATTTTACCCAATATACACGGAAGTCAAATGATAATACTTGCTGCTTTGAAATGTATGGATCAAAATTTGTTTTCCAATGTATCGGCTCACAATGTACGCATCTGGACGTAGTACTGTTCGGATAGTTTATTGACAGCAGCAAGAAATTGGGTCTATAATGATGTCTTCAGTCCCTCGTGTAAAATCCTCTTGAGGAACAGGAACTCTCATCCTCAATTGTCTGTTAATTGTGTTTGACTGTTTCTGCATTCATCTTCAATACCTTGTCTTATCAAATTGACTGAAGTAAATGGTCGATTCATTTAACATTGATGAATTACTCAATGAGATTGTTTCTGGTATCTATCTATCTGCACGAGACGAAAGAGAAATGACTGATGACTGTATCTAGGTATTGAGTCTGGTTGTTGTGGCATTACTTTCTTTCTACCTCATACCGTGCATTTAAAGTTGCTTGTGTATGGAAAATGGCTGTTTTTCGAAGTGATAAATAGTTTAAAGCAAATCTGGAAAGAAGTGATCCAATCTCTGCCAGTATTTACAAGACACACTAGGATGATTTATTTTTTCCAGTTTTCAGAAAGACAACAGGTCCTGTATTACCTGTCGTAATTGGATTTACTGGAATAAAAAAGGGAGTGCTTTGAACCAGTGGCGAAGGAAGGGTGGTGCCGGCTGCGTACCACCTTACCTTGCTACGCCGCTGGTGCCATAATTGAGTTTAAAGTAAAACTTAACAAAAATGTGCTTATTTCGAACACGCATTTAAAAGGTGTGTAAATTAAGTAATGAGACTGGAAACGTAGCGCTCGATCTGTCAACAATGCATTCTAAAAAGGAGTGATATCAATTTCGAGCAACGGTGTACTATCATGTTTTTCTTAAGACTTGGGCACAGTGCAAAGGAAATTTTTGCAAAAAATCAACAGGCCTACGGAGACAGTGAGTTTGTTAAGAGCACAGGTTTTTCGATGGTTTAAGGGATTTTCAGAAGGAAGAGTCGATTGAAGATCAACCATGCAGCGGAAGGCCTTCATCTTCAAGAACCGATTAAAATGTTGACATAATCCGGGATCTTGTGCGTTCAGATCATCGGTTAACGGTTACAATGATCGGGGTAGAGTTGAATTTCCCTGCCAAAAATGAACTTAAGAAAAACTTATTCGAAAAAGTTATTCGTTAGTTTTTCTTAAGTTTTTTTGCATAGATTTCGGCCAAACTGCAGTTTTTATTCTGCAGAAAAACTGCAGTTTCACTGAAGATTAACTTAAGAAAAACTTAATTTATTCTTTAGTTTTTCTTCAGTTTATTTACATAATTTCATCCAAACTGCAGAATAAAACCTGCAGTTTGGAAGAAATCTATGCAAATAAACAGAAAAAAAACTAAAGAATCACTTAAGTTTTTTTAAAAATTATTTTAGGCCTTACTTAGGCATAGGATATTATGGCCTAATTCAGGCATAGATATAGAGTATATTATATTAATACTATTATAATAGTATTATTATAATTGAAGGTATCCTGGCCATCCTCCCCAAATCATGGATTCTTAAATTTTATTTGGTGTTGCCATAGCATCAAGCCATAGCAACAATATTTCATTCTTGCTCAACTTGTAAGCTATATACTAAAGCTATGCAGCACAGACCTACGGTTTATATTTGCAAAAATTCTTAATTAATGTTACAATTCACAGAATATATACATCTAACTTGCTTATTTAGTTAGATTATTATCTTTGGGCAATTATCGGATCATAATATATATCGTTTCCTTTACATTAACTTTCGTAAAACGTATAATATGGACACTTTTTGCAGCAGACTTCCAGCTAAAAATAAAGTGACCTACATTTTCACCTATGGCTCCAATACGTTTTACCAACAATGATTTTTGCCAGTTTCCAAATAAAAATTTAGATAAATCACGTTGCCATTAATTAGCTGATTTAGGTTGAGGGAATGATCAGGGCCTTAACTTTGGAAAATGCCTAAGGATGGCCATGAAGTGGCAACAAGCTTAATTCTGTCTGTCATTAATTGTGGAATTATTGTTATAACCATGTCATCACATTTGGGAGGGGAGCAATGGAGTAGTGAAGGGGACAGAAGCCAGTTGCTAGGGGTCCTAAACGGGCACCCAAAATTTTAAAAAAATCTGTTGGATTATATATTAAACTCATTGTTGTGGAAACTATCTTCTTTTAAGCATTACAAATGGAGCCTACTGCCCAGGGCGCTGGTCACAAGTGGTGTCAAAGGAGCGCCCAAAATTTAAAAAATATCTGTTGGATTCTATATTAAACTCATTGTTGTAAAAACTTAACTTCTATTAAGCTTTACAAATGGAACCAACTGCCCAGGGCGCCGGTTTATTGGGGGCCCATAAATTTCAAAATAGATCTGTTAGATATGTATATAATTATGCAATTAAAATGACCTCATTTTTGGATAATTTGTGGAGTTCCAAGATAATTAAAAATGAAATTTTTCAATGTTAAAAACGATATTTTTCTATGGTTACAACTAAAAACGACATTTTTCTATGTTAAAACGGTCTATGGTCGATGGTTATAAAATGAAAAATCTGTATAAGAAAAAAAACTGAATTTTTTCCAAGGTAAAAAGTAAATTTTTCAAAGATAATTAAAAATGCAATTTTTTATGATAAAAACGAAATTTATCTATGGAACAAAGTAAAATCACAATTTTTGTATGTGTAACTTAGCGAGGTGAATTCAGGTGTGGCAGTTGGTGATATCCCAAATCTTATTTTCTAGCATGGTTTTTCCCTAAATGAGAGTGATCTACCCATTTCGATAATGGCTACCTGTTTTTCCAAAAATTCTGTCCCTAATATCCCATCAATTCTATTTTCAAATAAAGCCTGATCAACAAACACGCAAGGTTGCCAAAATTTCATTGTTCCTATCTTTAATTCTAAAGTGTTTTACCTACTTCCTGTAATTTTTCTCCTGAAATTCTTCTATAGGTGGTACATGGTACTACTGCGGATGAAATGAGGTTGTCGTTCACACTTTCTCCACACATGAGTGTTACTTGACTCCCAGTGTCTACCAAAAAGGTATAACTCCTCTTCTATATCTTTTATGGAATTGTTACATTATCTGTTGAATCCTGATTTGACCGTCCTCCTAATTGCACTACTGTGGCTTTCCTTGAGGAGGCGGATTGGCATCCCCTCGCTGAACGTTTTTTGGCTGGGACCTGTTTGAGTTGTTTTTACTCCAGCAGTTCCTTTCCACATGCCTTATTCTTTTACAAAGGTTGCATTTCAGCTGGCGACATTCCTGAATGTAATGCCCCACTGTTCCATAGTTAAAGCATGTCACCCTTCCGTTATTCTGTGTGTTTTTCTCTACTCTTTTGAAACACCTGTCTGCTTTATGCTCTATCTTATTGCAAATTTGACACAAAACATTTGTCTCCCAGTTTGGTGTCACTACCCTGTAATTCATCGAGGGCTTCTCCCTAGTTTCTGTGTTTCCATTACACGCACAAAGTTGTCCATTCTTTCCTTAACCACTTTGGCTTGCTGCACACATTTCTAATTGCAAAATCCTATTTATTGATGTGCTGATCTCAGCTGCAAATATAGGATCCTTGTCCTCTGCTACTCTGACTTAGTGGTATTTTCCTTTTAGTTTCTCATTTTCAGTCTCTTAGACTGCCACCTCTATTGCTTCAAGGAAGGTTTTCGTATTCCTTGACAGCACAATACAACCCACGGGATCTCTTAATCCCGTTGTGTATTGTCCAAATAGTTGTGCTACGTACAATTCTTTCGAAGTAGCTCTTTTTAGAGGATCCTTTAGGATGTTAGCAATGTACTTATCAGCCAGCATCTGTAATCTATTCGCAAAATCTCTTGGATGCTCTTCTTTCATCTGTATGCAAGTTGTCATATCTCTTAATTGTGTAGTTGGATGTATGTATGAAAATCCTTAAATGATTGCATCCTTATACTCTTTAAACACTAATGCTTTTAATTGCCTCACTAAGAGCAAATTTTAAAGCTACTCCTGTCATCCAACAGCGAGCAATTCTTACTCTCTGTTCATCTGACCACTTACCTAACTCAGCAACATTTTCGACTTGATCAAAGAAGCTATCAACATCTGCTTTGGTACCACCATCAAAAAAAGGAGTTGAAGTTATTAATCCTTGATGCTTCATATTATCACCAATAGCCACTGCCATTTCTGCTAATATTTGTACTTCGTCAAGGGTTATATCTAATTCGTCTATTGGGGAGTCTCTGCCTCCAAAAAAATGCTTGAGGGTGTATCCCTCTCGTTCTCTGTGTAAATAAGGGTGGTATCCTCTTCCAAAAAGGAAAATTTGTCTTTGGAAATCTTAAATATTTCTCAGGAGTCACTGTTACCGGAAGCAATCTCAGAATCGAGTGAAGGTAAGTAGTATAAGAGAAGTCATTTTTTGCTCACTTTCTTCTTCTTTTAGTAAAACATTTTTTAAAGAATTGCCAGACTTTTTCATGAATCTCACTTTTTTGTTTTATTTATTTTTTTGTACATTTCAATTTCGT